>VIYQ01006327.1:0-35771 GCA_009928355.1 Chlorella sp. CH2018
TCCCCCTACATTAGCGGTCTGCACGACTGCTCAAATCTTGCCAGTGTGCTGCAGCCCTAACCAGCTTGCCTTGGCTGTCCTCAGCGATGAGAGTGGCGGGCTGGCCATCCCAGTCCTGGCCCAGCAGCGCCGGAACATCTGCATCCGGGGCGAGAGTATGAGTTAATCAGCAAGTTTGAAGACATTGGATTGGCAGGCCAGTCCAATCAATGGAGCGTGCTTGCCGCCCCTGCCGGGCCGCATCAAGGGCAAACCCACCCTCATGCCCGGCAACCTCAAGACCTGGCGCATTGTCGTGGAGGAGGAGCGCCTGCCCCGCAACCCCAACGCCGGGCGCTACATCTACCTGTCCACGTTCCTGAAGGTGCGTGGGTGCGCGGGCTGCGCTTGCGTCCACCTGCAGGTGGGGCAGCTGGGGCAGCGGTATGCGGGACACAGCGCATGCGCAGCGCGGTGCAGCACGGCTGAGGGCGGTTCCCTGAAACGTCACCCTCAGCTTTGCCTCTGCCTGCTCTTCAGGAGGGCAAGGAGAAGGCTGCGCAGGCGCTGCTGGCCGTCAGCGAGGTGGAGGCCGTGGGCATCATCAACTGAGTGGCGTTGCAGCATTCACAGCGTGGCATTCAACGCGCCGCGCGCACCACTATGTGAGCGGTGCTACCCTGCACCGCGGCCGCCTCACCTGCCCACCAGAACAGGCCGCAAACAGCGACACCCGGCGCAACGTGCCACGGCTGTGCAGGGGCCACCCACAGCGGCACCAGCCAGTGGCGCTTTCAACGTCGTTGTGCAGCGCGCCATCTAGCATCATGCATCCACTTGTAACAGAGCATGACTACCCACGTCCCTCGTTGCTCGCCTTCAGCGCCGACCTGCCAGAGCGTCGTTGGGGAAAGTTTCCTTTTCTTGCCTGTGCCCCATTAGGACAACGCCAGAGCCTCAGCCTCCTACTGTAAAGTATGACGGCTGTCCAGGACGCCACAGACGTGGAGTCACTTAGGAGCGGCGGTGCGGCGTGAGGTCTGCATGAGCTCGGTTGGTCCTCGTCAGCAAGGGGGTGCGCCAGCCTTCTTGACACAGACCCCCTCAGCACGCCAGCCAGCTGCTTCTGCTGTGGCGCAGCCTCCTAGGCGCTTGGCTGCTTCAGCACCCGCTGCTCCTGCCCGTCCAAGGCCAGAGGCAGCCTCGCCAGGGGCCAGGTGACTCACAGGCAAGCAGCTGGCGGCCTCCTACGCGCTGCACAGGCCCCTGCCGCCGCCGCCGCCGCCGCCGCCGCCGCCGCCGCCGCTGCCGCTGCTGCTGCCGCTACCGCTGCCAGGAGCCTCACCCCGAACTGCTCACGGTGACGTGAACTGCAGTGAGTGACACCGATCAACTCATCAACCCGTCTTCAACAACAAAGCAGCTAGCACAATGATGACAATGACAACCGTACCAGCAGGCACCAGGTGCGGCAGGTCGCAGTGCGATGCCATGCGCGTCAAGCCTGGCCTCTCCCGGTCATGGCAGTTGTCGCTGCTCCACCGACCCTCCTGCCCTCGGCATTTCATCGACAGTGCGGCACACAGTGACTCCGATCCTTGCTGCCTCCCATTATGTGTGCAGCCTGTTTGGGCTGAGCTACGAAAGCGTGGGCGAGGTCAACCAGCGGTTCATGCAGTCGCAGCTGGGCGGTGCATACGGCGGCCTGCTGGGGGGCCTGGGCGCCCTGCTGGGCGGCCTGGGCGGCCCAGCAGGCTTGGCAGGCGGCGCGCCACCGCAGCAGCAGCGCTGGGAGCGCGACCCCAGCGCGGCAGCGCAGCAGGTTCGGCGGGTGTACGGCCACAAACAGAAGCTGGCCGCCTGGCTGGCGGGGCCAGCTGCAGAAGGCGGCGAGGCACTGCTGGACGGCATTGCCGCCCTGTGCCAAGACCAGGTGTCCAGCGCACCCAACTGGCCGCCCGCCAAGGCGGCCCCCGCGCTGCGCACGCTGCTGGACCACAGCACGGCCCAGCGTGCCCTGGCGGCAGCAGATGAGGGGGAGGGTGGAGGCCCCATCACTGACGCCCTGGTCGCGTGCGCTTGGGCCGGCCGAGGCGACCTGCTGGACCTGCTGCTCTCAGCAGGCGTGCGTATCACGGTGCACACCCTGGCAGCTGCCTTCCCCCTGCGCCTCGGCCCCGCTGCCTTCCCCGGCCACTTTGCTCCCAAGCTGGTGGCGCCGGAGCGCTGCGACCCGCTGCGCGCGGTGCGCCTGCTGCTGGCCCGCGGCAGGCCGCCGGTGCCTGCCTGCCCCGTGCCGCACTGGCACCCCATGCTGCGCCTGGTTGGAGACTTCAAGGCGGAGCGAGGGGAGTTTGGAATTTTGGTGAGTTTTGAGAGGTGGAGAAGTGCACGCTCCTGGCTGGTTGGTGAGGGCGTGGCAGGCTGGGTTGGAAGGTGGCCGCCAGATCAGATATCAGAAGAGCAGGAGGGACCCTGGCTGATCCATTCAGACTCCGTTTGTATCCCTGCTGCCAGGTCAGTGAATCGCCCAGCGCAAGTGAGGGGCAGCTGACACGCACCTTTTTCAACGAGGAGCTGCGGCGCTTTGAGAAGGCCGCGCTGCTGTACCTGCAGGCAAGCCGCTGTGCAGAGTTCAACCGCTGTGCTGACTGCCGGCCAGAAGCTGCTGTTGCTGCTGCTCCTGCTGCTGCTGCATTCGTCAGGCTGCACATATTTGCCCCAAACGCCGGCGCAGATTGCAGAGGCGCTTGTGGAGGCTGGATACGGCTGGCCGGACGTGCTGCCGTCGGCCATGTAAGGCATGGCAGCGCTTGGCATGCCAGGCATGGCTGATGCGCTTCACACACTGCCTGTGCTGCAATGTGTGCTAGTTCAGCATGGGCGACCTGCTAGCCATGTTTCCGCCACATCTGACTTATCCCCTCCTGCCCCCCAAGCCATGCAGGCTGCGGGGTGTGCAAGTGGCCAACCACCACCCCCTGCATGAGCCAGGGCTGCGTGCCTTCCTGGAAGGAGATGCCAGGTGGGCAGCTGCTGTGACAGGCTGGTTGGGCAGGTTATCATTTGCGGCTGCTGCCGGATGCATCTCCCTTGTTGCACAGGATGTGCCGACCTGGCCACCTGCTGGCCAGAGGCAGCAGCTACACATTCGCAGTTGAGCCACTGCTCAGCAGGGCTCACCCCACCACTGTGTGCTGCAGGTGGCTGTATCGTTCCGTGGTGCAGCACCCCTGGAGCCCTGCCTCCAACCAAGCCACCTGGCCGCCGCGCTTCCGAGCCGCTGTGCGCACTGTGCTCCTGGCAGCGCACCCCCGCCGCCAGGACAGTGGCGATACTGCTGGCTCTGCCGAAGCGAGCGAGGGTGTGGCGGCAAGCACCGCCCCTGTGCGCCCGCCGCCCTCACTCAGCGCACTGCCTCCAGGCGGAGTGCTGGCCGTGCTGGCGGCGGCAGCCTACCCGCTGTCCGCCTGGCGCCCGCGGGGGGCTCCATGATGCGATTTGGCGGCATGTAGGGCTCCTCTGCTGTCCATGCGGCAGCAGCATGGGCGCCCCTCTGGTTGAGTGACCTGGCCGCAACGACGCGCAGCAGGCGGTGGCCGGCAATGAGGGTGCACGCTGGGCGGCAGCAGCTGGCAGAGGGCAGCAGCTGGCAGAGGGCAGCAGCCAGCGAGCGGCAAGCAGCAATGCAGGCAGCAAGTAAGTAGCGCGACGTGTGATGCACGGAGACTTCTAACAGGAATGGACCACCGTGCTGCTATTCGACGAGCAGGAGCTCCGCTTTCCGCTCCTGTTGGCTGTTCAGCTGAGCGAAGGCTGTTTTACAGACGCGCGCGCCAGCAGGCGGAGGGAGAAAAGAAGAGGCCGGGCCCCTGCCTTGAATGCCGGGCAGGCTGGCCAGAGAATCGGGGGCAATCGTGCCGCAGGGTGCAAATGCGGCAGTATGTTTCAGCACCGGATGAGGGTTTTGTTGAGGAGCGAGTGCACATACACGCATGGAGAGAGGGGGGAGGCAAGGGGACAGAAGGGGAGCAGCAAGCGGGGCCCGCAAGGGCAGGCCCGGCAACAGCGCAACAGCTCTAATGCACTGCCTAGCGGGTGGGGACTTAGTAAGGGAGACGAGGAGGAGGAAACTGCGCCTAGGGTGGCATATCGGTTGAGCATGGGGGCGAGGGCTGTACAGGTGAGGGAGCGAGAGCAGCAAGGAGACGGTCAAAAGGGGGCGTGAAAGCAGTCACTTATGCGCCGCGCTCAGAGCGGGCGGTGCGAGCAATCTCCAGCTCCTCCTCGTACGCCCCCACAGGGATGTGGATGGGCGCAGACGCGGAGCCGGGGCCGGCGGTGCGGCTGGGCGTGCGCTGCACCTGCGCCGCGTTGGCTGCGGCGCCGTAGCTGCGCGCGCTCTGCGAGGCAGGAAGTGGGCACGGCAGCAGCGGCGATTCAGGCGGTGGGGCTGATGACAGCGCACAGGAATGTGGAGGGCACCGCGCAGCAGCAGGCAGCACAACAGCGCAACATCGCACACGCTGCAGAGCAAGCCAGCAACGGCCAGCCGCAGCACAGCGGGCTCCGCATGCAGCTTGCCGCAGGGGCTCACCGGCAGAGCGGAGCCCATGCTGGTCACGCTTGTCTGCCGGCTGAGGCCGTACAGCTGGTTGGAGAAGCTCTGCGGGTGGGCAGGGAGGGTTTGCGCAGCAGTCAAGTGGTGAGCTGCCTTTGCAGCAGGCAGGCAGGTGCAGCGTGTTGAACAAAGATGCGAAGTCATAGATCGTGGTTGGTTGCAGGTGGTGGGCCGCGGCACAAGAAGAGCTGTGCAGCAGCAGCAGCGGCGGCAATACAGGCAGCAGCCCTCACCGCTGCCTGGCCGTACTGGCGCTCGGGGGAGCCGCTCCATGACTGCAGGCGTCCGTTGTTGTGGAAGCCCGCCAGCCCGCCGATGCTGCCGCTGCGCACCTGCGGGAGGCAGGGGAGGTGGTGGGGCAGCGGAGGCATCAACATGGGGAGCAGGGGAGGCCAGCCCAGCCGGCAAAGAGTGCGTTGAACGGAGGCGGGAGGGCCCGGTCATCCAGCCGCAGCCTGCGGGCAGCGGCAGCTGGATTGCAGCCAGCCCAACCAGTTGCATTTGATCAGGCCGCCATCCAATCAGGCGCACCATGATGTCTGCCGAGTTGCCGCCGGGCTTGAGGGAGAAGGACTTGCTGCCGGGGCGCATGATGCGCGACTGCATGCGCTGCCGCGCCGCCTCCGCCTCCGCCGCCTGCGAGGGTGGGAGATGGCGGCCAGGGGGTGAGCAAGCTGGCTAGAACTGGAGCCGGACAAGTTGACGGCCGGGGGCGCATGCATGCATCACAACTGTGGCCAGGGGCAGCAGCACGCAAGCATACAACAGATGCCCACAGGTCTGCACCGCACCTGGATGGCCGCCGCCTCCTTGTTCTTGCGCTTGCGCCAGCGCACCAGCAGGTAGGCGGGGACGGGCACCACGATGAGAATGACGCCCACAATCACGGCGATGATCCAGGCCTGGAGAGGGGGAGGGGCCACGCAAGGACTGGTTGAGCACACGAAAGCACTGCCAGCAGCACGGGGCACGGGCTGCTTTTACAATCACGGCAATGGTCCGGGCTGCAGAGGGTTGGCGCAGGCAGTGCGCGATCATGCACGCATCATGCCTGCTTGCCGCCGCCGCGTCAGCCTTGCACATGCCGAACAGCGCTCGCTGCCCCGCCGCTTAGCCCTCTCCGCGCCACACCTTGCAGCCGCAGTTGCTGTCCGCTTGCAAGGTGCAGGAGCACCTCTGCTGCCGCAGCGTCCCCACGCCAGCCCGTGCCCCCCGCCCAGCACAACCATTCTCCCTCCCAACCCAGCCGCACCTTGAAGCTGCTGTTGCCGCCCTCCTGTGTGTTGCCGGGCCCAATCAAATCCTCAGTGTAGGGCGTGGCCAGCATGGTGAGGTTCTCGGTGTCGATGCCTGCAAGTCGTTTCAAGGCAAACAGACAGATAGGCTCAGCCGGGATGGGTGCCGCTGGTCGCGACAATGCACCTGCATTGCAGCCGTTGCGCAACAACGTCCCGGAATATCGCCACAAACTGCTGCGGGCCTTCACCGAGCAACAGATGCAGCATGCCATTGACATGACAGCACCGCACACACCCGCAAGCGTAAAGTCCTGCGCCATGGCCCCGCTCTCAACGCCGTCCTCAAATGCCCGGATCTCGCTGTCCACTCGCGCCAAATTGGTGGCCACAATGACCTTGAGCTCCGCCCCACTCTTCTCCAGCTGCAGCAGGTCGCGCGAGGCGCCGCCTAGCACATGCGCCAGGCGGCGCCGGCCCGCAGTGGTGGTCGGCGCCGACGGCAGCGGGTCGGCGTCGGTGGGGTTGTCATACGACAGGTACTGCAATGGGATGGCGCAGTGCATTGTTGAGCACTGATTCAGCAGTGGGACAGCGCCATACGCACGGCGACAGCTTCTGGCATGCACTCCAGCTGAACCAGGCAGCCTCAGCCCCCAGCGCCAGGCCTCACCGTGAAGGTGCTGAGCGCGGCCACCGAGATGTCGGGCAGCAGCGCGGAGCGCAGGTAGCGGTCCTTGAGCACGCGCGCAATGACCTTGGCCTTGGGACTGCGGGCCGACGGAGCAGCCGGGGGGAGCGCAGCGTGGGCGCCTGTTCCTGCCTATTGTGGTCAATCAACCGCTGCTCTGCGCAGCCCTTCCCGCTCTGCATGTCCAGCCAACACCCACAGCCTGCTCGCTCACCTGGTGAAGGGGATGATGTACTTGCCCCGGATCTCCACATTGAACACCAGCTGGCAGTCCTTCTGCATCGCTGCCCAGGCGGCCGGCGGCGACGGCGGCAGGTTGTCGCCCGATGGAGCCGCCACCACAGTGCCCACAGTGCCGTTGGCTGTCACTGCAGCAGGGTGAGAGATGGCGCAATGGGACAGTGCAAACGCATGAGAGGCGGGAGGGTGCAAGCCAGTTTGGCCCATGGGATGCTCGGCATGCAGGCGGAGTGTGCGGCAGCTGTGCCAGCGGCAGCGGCGGCGGCGGCCGGCACAGCTGCCGCACACGTTGCTACGACAGGCGGACCGCTGCAGCACTGTGCCAGGCGACTTTCCCCAGGCACTCCAGTGCACCTGTCGCCGCGTCGGAGCCAGCAGTGGTGTTGACTGGCGGCGTGCCCGCCGTCACGTTGCCCGCGTTGAGTGCCGTGCTGTTGTTTGTGTTGAAGCCGGAGGGCGCAGGGGTGGCGGTTGTGGTGGTTGTGCCCGCTGGGCCGGGGCTGGCAGCTGGGGCAGCAGGAGCAGCAGCGGCTGGTGCGGGGGTGGTTGTGGTCGCAGCCGCAGGGCTGGGGGTAGGCGTGGCGGCAGCTGCGGGTGCTGCAGGGCTGGGGGTAGGCGTGGCCGCCGCCGCGGGAGCAGCAGGGGCTGCGCCAGCCGCCCCTGCTGCTGGCGCAGTGGGCGTGGTGGTACCGGCATCGCCGTTCACGTTGTTGCCCGTTCCCACGCCCGCCAGCATATCAAAGATGCCTGCGGCCATGATCGCGAGTGCAAGGCAGTGGGCAGCGGCCGCGAGCCCGGCACCTTGCGTGGACAAACGGCATACGGCTGTGCGCGAGCAGTGGGCATGGCCGCCGAGCTGCACGCCCTCATGGATCTACGCCTCAGCAGTCTCACCCTGTGCGTGGGCGCCACTGGACAGCGCCAGGAGGCAGAGCAGCAGCGTGAGGCGGGGCAGCTGCCGCTGCCGCCGCGGTTGCCGCGCCATGGCCGCACCGCCCTCCCTGCAGTCAGGGCAGGCCGCGCCGGCTGTGGCAGGGTGTCAACGCGATGCCGAGTGCGTGGCCAGCGCAGGGCCGGGCCGGGTGAGGGCCGGGTGGAGGAGTGGTTGCCCCAGCATCTGCGCCGCGCATGTCCCGGCCACCCACCTGCTAGCGAGCCCAGGCAGCTCCTGGTGCGGTCAGATTGCTCTGTAACAAGCCGCCGGGCGATGCTGAGGGGCGGTCGGCGAGGGGTAGTTGCACTGGTGTGGCGCGCGCTGCGGGGCCCCGCTCGCCCCGGTGCAGTGACTGGGTAGTGGTGGGGGTGAAATTGCAGCAACGCCGGCCCCGGGGGCGGGCTTCACAGGAGAGCAGGGCTTTCTGATGCAGCGCCCCATGCACCTGGCCGGCTTGCAGGCGCTTGCAGAGCACAATCGCCGCTAATCTGACACATCCACTGCACCAGGAGCTCGCCGGAAGTGTAGTGCGGCTATTAGCTGTGCCCGCCCGCCTGCCGCTGAGCTCTGGGCGGCATCCTGAGCGCCAGCGGGCGGCATTTGTCGCTGTGCGAGTTGCAGATCTTACATTGGCAGCAGCCGGCAGGCCCGCCGGGGCAGCCCTTGCTCGCTGCCGCCACCGGCCGCCGCTCTCCGCCGCCGCCCGCTCGGGGTAGCAGCACATCAGGTGCTGCACTGCTGCCATGCAGCGCGCGCCGCCAAGCAGTGTGCTTCGCAAGCGGCATGGCGCGCCACAACCTGAGCAGGGGAGCACTCCCAGTACATGTCACTGTTCTGCACGCCTCCATGCCGGCGTGCCCTGCCAGGCGGCGGGCTGTCCCCCACACAGGCTGCCTGCAGTGCAGCTGCCGTTGGGCTGTGGGGGAAAGCAGCAGCACAGCAGACACCCTGCAGATCGACAGCTTGTACAGCATTCGAGGCATGTTCCCACCACCCATGGCCGCCAATGTGGCTGCAGAGCGCCGCCCAGCTGCACTTGAGGCTCGACCCGCTGCGATGCGGCCATGCTGCACACGACAAGCTCGTCTCGCTGGCAACTTACATTCATCCAAGTAACTACAGATATCGAGGAACATGAACTCAACTCGAGGTCACTGATTGCAATGCAGATCAGGCACAGGACACAGCCAACGGCAACCACCCTCGGTGCAGCCTCAATCAAAAGTTGTCGGAAGGGCGGGCGGTACGTGGCCCGCGGGGCCCGTGGGGCCCCCGGGGGCCATGGCGTGCCTTCCAGCGCAAGATGTCATCCTTCAGGCTTTGAGGCTCCTGCTCCAGGCGCTGCTGCTCCTCACGCACTCGGCGATTCGCGCTGACCTGGCACTTGTGGGTGCCCACCGCGGTGATCGCCAGCAGCCCCACGGCAGCGGCGCCGGTGGCGGCAAGAGCAAGGGTATCGCGCCGCGACTGGGTGTGCTGCGCCGCCGCCTGCGCCGCCGCCGCCTCAGGCTCCATGTCTGCCCAGACGCGCTGCTGCGCCGATTGCAGCTGGGCCTGCTCCTGCCGCAGCACCGCCAGGCGCTGCTCCACCGCCGCCAGCCGCTGCTGCACCTTGTCCAGCTCCCGTATCCCTGCTTCCTGGGACTGTGCCAGCCGGCGCCGCCGGGCATCTAGCGGCCGCCAGCGGCGCTGCAGCAGGGTCATGCGCCGCGCCTGCTCCTCTGGCGGCAGCTCCGCCCACTGCGCAACCAACGGGCAAAGCAAAGAGGGCAGCAGCGAGGAGGCGTTAGCTGACGCTGCAGGTAGCACATGAGCGCGACCAGCAGGCCGAGCGCCACCATTGTAACTCAAATAGCAAAGGCTGATGCACCCTCGGCAGCGCTGAAGCACCCCCCAAGCCCTTCCCACAGCAGCATCCAAGTGCTTGCCTGGGGAGGAATGGCCGCTGCCGGCGTGGCTGCTTCCGCGGCCTGCGGTAGTTCTCTCTCTGCCTCCTGTTGCTTCTCGGCCAGGTTCAGCAGCGCCTCGAGGGTTTCGATAGCAGAGCGCAGGCTACGCTCGCTGCCGTCGCCGCTGCCACTGTCGCCGCTGCCGCCGCCGCCGCTGGCACCGTCGCTGCCGCCGCGGGCCGCGGGCGGTACAGAGCCTGTGGGATTGTTCTCTCCGAAGGAGGCGCGACGCAAGGCTGGCCGCTTTCCGCTGGGGAGCGGTGGCTCCCGGCCTTGCCTGCACAGGCAGGCGGGCAGCCTGGGAGCTGCACGATATGGTTGCGGAGGCCCTGAGGAGCTAAATACGGCGTTTGCGGCGCTTTGGCGCCTGCTCAGGTGCCCCTCCGCCGCTGCCACCGCCGGGCGTGCTGAGGCGCCTCACCCCCTGTTCTGCCCTGCTTTTTTGAGGGGCGCACATGGTCGTTGGGGCATGCAGGCAACACGGGCATAGATCTTCGAACCTCAGTTAAAGTCTCACACACCCGCAAGGCAGTTCAGAGCTGCTAACGGTGAGGGTGGGTTGCTGACGGACGGGGGTCCAAACTCCTCCCGACGCTGGGCAAGGGGTCCGAACTCCTCCTGGCCTCTGGATCTACGGGCGTTCCGCGTGACTCCGCATGAAAACTGTACAACGGCTACGACTTGTCAATCGAAGGAGTTTGAATGGGAGCCATGCTGTCCGCTGCTGAAACGGTACCGGTGTGCACCCCGTGCCCAGGCTGTCTTGCCATGCAGCTTGCTGGTGATCGCACGCACCGCCACGCACGCAGCTCAGTCCAGTGCTGTTCAAGCAAAATACCAATGCATAACACGAGCAATCACCAGCAATCCTGCACAATAAAGCCATCAAAAAAGTGGTGTGACACTATCGAGCAGCACGCAGCAACAGCATCTCATGCTCGTACTGGAGCGCCGAAGGGCGGGGCAAGGGCGACTTACTGAAAACATCAGCAGATCACTGCAGCACAAGGAAAATGTTCAGACGATAGAGCATTCAAGAAGGAGATCACTGTGGAAACACTGCCTGCGGCTCAGGCTGCCAATGGCCAAGGCTTCTGCCCACAGCCTTCTGGATGGCCAGTGCATGAGTGCCCAGAGGGATGTGGCAGTGGCGCACCAGAGTGCCCACATCCGCGTCTGCCACTGCCTCAGCTGTCATTGCCTCTGCCACCAGCACTGCTGCGTACTGCTGCAGCCCCGCCGTCGCTGTTGCTGCCCCACCTCCAGCAGCGTTTTGCACCTGCTGCGGCGGCGCCACCGCCGGCCGGGCTGTCTGCAGCAGCAGTTCCTGGCGACTGCTGCTGCTGCTGCGGCTGACCACCATCATCCTCGCTGTCGACACATTTACACCTGTGTAATGGCACCGAGCATCCGCACCAGGATGGGGAGACAGGTGTTGTTGAGCTGCTGAGGCCCGGGGTCAGGATGAGGCTGTGCAGAGAGGGGAAGCTGTCCCCTGCTAGCGCTCCACACTCGGCAACTGCCACCGGCAGGTTGCGGATGCACCACAGGCTGGCGCAGGAAACCCGGGCTGCGCAGCAGCTGCGTGACGGCGGTCACCAGCTGCTGCCGCAGCATCCCCACGCCAGCCCCTGCCAACCACCCAGCCCAGCCATTCTCTCTCCAACCGGCCGCACCTTGAAGCTGCTGTTGCCGCCCTCCTGTGTGTTGCCGGGCTCAATCAGGTCCTCAGTGTAGGGCGGGGCAAGCATCGTGAGGTTCTCGGTGTCGATGCCTGCAACCCGTTGTAAGACAGGCAGACAGATGGGCTCGGCCGGGAGGGGTGCTGCGACCACGCCATCGCAATGCCGCCGCCGCACAACAGCCAGCGTTCTCCCACTCTCCTGCCCACACTCCTAGGCACCCCAACCAAAGCGCCAACACAACCGGGGCACCCACCCGCAAGCGTGAAGTCCTGCGCCATGGCCCCGCTCTCAACGCCGTCCTCAAATGCCCAGATCTCGCTGTCCACCCGCGCCGCATTAGTGGCCACAATGACCTTGAGCTCTGCCCCACTCTTCTCCAGCTGCAGCAGGTCGCGCGAGGCGCCGCCCAGCACGTGCGCCAGGCGGCGCCGGCCCGCGGTGGTGGTCGGCGCCGACGGCAGCGGGTCGGCGTCGGTGGGGTTGTCATACGACAGGTACTGCAATGGGATGGCGCAGTGCATTGTTGAGCACTGATTCAGCAGTGGGACAGCGCCATACGCACGGCGACAGCTTCTGGCATGCACTACACTGGCAGCAGGCAGCCACAGCGACAGGCAGGCACAGCCCTCAGCAGCGAGCAGGCAGCCCCAGCCCAGCGCCAGGCCTCACCGTAAAGGTGCTGAGCGCAGCCACCGAGATGTCGGGCAGCAGCGCGGAGCGCAGGTAGCGGTCCTTGAGCACGCGCGCAATGACCTTGGCCTTGGGGCTGCGGGTGAATGGAACACCCCAGGGCGCAGCGTGGGCGTCTGTTCCTGCCTATTGTGGTCAATCAACAGCTGCTCTGCGCAGCCCTTCCCGCTCTACATGTGACGTGCCGAACCCTCAGGGGACCACGCCGCTTGATTATCCAGCAACAGAACACCCACAGCCTGCCTACCTGGTGAAGGGGATGATGTACTTGCCCCGGATCTCCACATTGAACACCAGCTGGCAGTCCTTCTGCATCGCTGCCCAGGCGGCCGGCGGCGACGGCGGCAGGTTGTCGCCCGACGGAGCCGGCGCTACGGCGCCCACAGTGCCGCTGGCTGTCACTGCAGCAGGGCGAGCGAGGGTGCGGCGGGAGGGTGCAAGTGCATGAGAAGGGGCAGGGTGCAAGCGTTTAGCCACAGCGTTGCTTGGCGGCTGAGGGTGCTCTTAGCCAAGCTAGCGGCAGCGGCGGCGGCAGGGCACAACTGCCGCACACACGCTGCTCGGACCTCACCCTGTGCAAGGGCGCCACTGGACAGCGCCAGGAGGCAGAGCAGCAGCGTGAGGCGGGGCAGCTGCCGCTGCCGCCGCGGTTGCCGCGCCATGGCCGCACCGCCCTCCCTGCAGTCAGGGCAGTGCTGAGAGGCGCGAGCTAGCAGCGATCGCGGCGCGTGGGGGCTCAGGTGCCCCTCCGCCGCTGCCACCGCCGCGCGTGCTGAGGCGCCCCGTTCCTGCGCTGCTCTGCAAGAGGCGCACATGGTCGGGTGGGGCGTGCAGGCAACGGGGTATGGACCTTCGAATCTCAGTCAAGGTTACGCGCCCAGTTCAAAGCTGGTAAGGTTGACGGTGGACGGGGATCCAAACTCCTGCCGATCTTTTAGCCCGCTGTGAAAATGGTATCAGTGTGCACAACGTGCCAGCGAGTTTGACATCCACTGGTGATCGCACACACTGCCAAGCACGCAGCTCAGTTCACTGCTTTTAAACGAAATGCTACCGCTTCACACGAGCATCCCGAGCAAGCCTGCGCAGCCATCATGGTGATCAAGCGGTGACATTCAAACAGTGACATGACATCAGGTAGCAAGTAGCAGCAGCGTGCTCAGCATGATAGAATGGAACGCGCGAGATTCCACACTTGCAGCTGGAACACATCGGCTTCCCTGCTGCAGATCAGCTGTGCCACCAGCCCTGCTGAGCGCTCCTGCCAGCTGCCGCCGCGGGGCAGGCTGGCGGCCCTCAGCTGGGGCCCCTCCCCAGCAGCAAGTGCGTCTCCTGCCTGCAACACCCAGCTGCCGGTGGGCTGCGACGGCGGACGCAGCACTGCGCACGCTGCCTGCAGCTGGACTGCCTGCAGTGCGGTGGCTGCAAACACGGGTGCCAAGGCCGCCAGCCATGGTTGCAAGTCTGGACCAGCCTCTGGTCCGGCTGCCGTCGCCTCCGGCAATGCAGCTCCTGGACCCTCGCTGCTGCGAGACGCACAGCCGGCCTCCAGGCTGAGGCGGGTGCAGCGCCGAAGCAGGCGCAGCAGGCGGCTGTCCACTTGCAGGGTCGCCCCAGCTGCCTGCACCCGCAGGCTGCGCAGGCCGCTCCAGAAGGCCGTGCAGGTGCCATCGGCAGCGACTGCACACGTGGGGCAGGGGCAGGGCTGCAAGGCCAGCTGGCATGGTGAGCCGCCACACTCGGGCACGTGGATGCTGCAGCACTCCAGGCCCGGGGGCCTGAGGTTGAGCAGGGGCAGTGGGGGGCACTGAAGGTCAGCACGGGGGAGTGCATGTGGCCATGTGGCATGCTGTGTGGCACCAGACCCCCAGCAACAGGCAACACACACCAGCTGAGCAGTGCGCTCAATGCAGACAATCACCATGGCCAGGCACACACTGCAATCAAGCGAGCAGAGAGAGATGCCTCACCAGAGCACGTGGCTGAGCAGTCCGCCATGAGGCAGCTGCACTTCAAGCTCACGCAGCGCTGGCGGGGGGCAGGGCCCCAGGCTGCTGCCCCGCAGGCTGTCAGGTGCGCCGATGCAGAGGCCCGGGGTCAGGACGAGGCTGTGCAGAGAGGGGAAGCTGCCCCCTGCTAGCGCTCCGCACTCGGCAACTGCCACCGGCAGGTTACGGATGCACCACAGGCTGGCGCCGGAGCGGCGGCGGAAACCTGGGCTGCGCAGCAGCTGCGTGACGGCGGTCACCAGCTGCTGCTGCTGGGTCCACTCAGCAGGGTCGCTGCGGTGGTCAGCTGGAGGCGGCTGCGGCAGGTGCAGCTCTAAGCAGGGCAGGCCTGGGGCGGCAGCCAGGCGCACCACATCGGCGGGGCAGGCGAGGCGGATGCGGCATCGCACCTGCAGGCGGTGAGCAGATGGGCAAGGGGAATGTGAAGATGCGTTCCCTGCTGCATTCCTCATCAAGACTAAATACACCGATAGTCAGGCCTACCTCGGCCAGACAGGCAGCCCGCCACCATGTGTGGACAGAGGCCGCTGCCGCCACCGCCGCCGCCGCCTGGGCGGTGAGCAGCGGCGAGCGCTGCTGCCCCTCGGCTAGGGCATCAGGGGCGACGTGGAGGTCCGCAAGATGCCCGAAAATGAGAACGACGAGCTCCCGGGGCAGCTGGCTGGGGTGCATTTTGTGAGGCGCGCGCGCGTCGAAGGATGGGCTGGCAGGTTGACACCCAAGGCTGATCAGGCGATATAGAAGGTCAATCAGAGTGCAGTGCCGCACGGGAGTAACTCGCCCAGCAGCCTGTGGCTGTCAAGGGCGAAGCCACGTCAGCGAGCGGCGGCCTGGCTCGTACTGGGCGGCGTCAGGGTGAGCAAGCATGGATGAGTTGCTGGCATGTGCGCGGCCGTGTCTGTTGTGGAGGTGTGGCATGCTCCCTTGTCCACTGCCGTGGGATGCAACCGCCCGCCGCCGCCTGCCAGCCTCGGTCACGTGTGAACCCTTGCCGCACTTGCCCACCTGGTAATGCAGCCGTGTCCCCTGAGATGGTAGTTTTGAGTAAGGAGGATAGTCCAGCTTCACTTTGGACTGGCTGAACGGCTGAAGAGACCTGACAGGAAGTGGAGTCCGGTCGGCGCGCTGTGGACGTCGGCAGCGGCGACAGCGGTGGTGGTGCAGCAGCACCTGCTGGGAGCGCCAGTGGCTCTTCTTGGTGCACTGATCAGCGATCGGCGCGCTTTGTTGCGGGGGATCAAGCGTTGTGACCAGAGGAGCTCAAACTCAGGTCGCTAGCTACTCGCTGCCGGCCGCTGCCGGCCAGCAGGCGGCATGCTCCCCTCGGCGGCGATCGACTCGGCGGCCTGGTAAGGCGGGGCCGCTTGGGCAGCGGCTGCCGGTTGCCGCCGCTGACGGCAGTGCCGCCACGACAACCGAACTTTCCCTCGCACCAACTCCCCGGGGTCACCCACCACCTCTCTTGCTGCCGCAGGGCCCTGATTGCCGTGCTCACATGGCGGCAGGTGCAGCGGTGGCGCCGCAGCTCGGGCGGCGAGGAAGGTGGCCCTGCTGATGCCACCGCAGCTGCGGGTGAGGGCGAGACCAAAGCGAGCAAAGCCACCGGGCCTTCCAGCTTTGCCATCACAGCACGTGCCAGCAGCGAGGGCAGCAGTGGAGGCAGCAGCGGCGGCGACACGCCGCGCCCGCAGGCAGGGCGGCCGGTGGCAGCAGCAGCAGAGGATGATGTGGCGGCCATCGATCGGGCGGCGCATGCCATTGTGGATGCTGCCGAGGAGGAGGCTCAGCGCAAGTGGGTTGCTAAATAGGGATGAGGACTGTGGTTGCGGTGGAGAGAGCAGCTGACGGTTGAGCTGTTGACGTGCGGCAGGCGTAAGGGTGGCTGCTGCATTTCACGCCCAGCCTGCCTGGCTCACACCTGCGTCACGGCTTTCTGTTGCCGTCCTTGTCCATTGCCAGGGTGCACATGGTGGGCAGCTCGGTCAACCTGCCAGACATGAGCGCCAACCTGGCCGCCAAGGTGGCAGGTGGGTCAGCCGCTGCGAGGCAGGCAGTCCGCAATGGGGCTCTAAATAGCCGCTCTGAACAGCCGCACGATCTGTCCTTCGGCAGTGCCATTTAGCGCCCCACTGCACTTGCACAGCTCGCCAGGCCGCCCTTGATCATATCCCGCCGAGGCTCTGGCTGCGACCGTGCATGCAGCGTCACCGCACAGCACTACAGCCCACGCCTGCTGGTCTGGCACGCTGTGCACTCACCACAGCAAACTGCCACCCCCTTCGTTCTGCAGTGTCGGAGGCCCAGCAGTCGGACCCACGCCTGCTGGCGGCAGTGTATGACGACATGGCAGCCAAGTTTGCGGAGCACGGCCTCAACCTGCCGGCCGTGGCGGCGATGCAGCAGTACTTTGAAAACCTGGAGGGAGAGGGTGAGCGGTGGGTTGCTGTGTTGTGACGTCTGTCGGGGCTGGGTCGTTTCCTTCATGCACATATGGTAGGCAGGGTGAGGACCCTCCAACCTTGACCTGGTGCATGTGAGCTGTTCCTTCACTTTTGTTGCAGTGAGGCACAGTCGCTGCAGTACTTCAAACTCCCCTCAATGACATCGACCTCCGCCCCTGCGCTCCCCCATGTTGTGGTGTGCAGGCGAGGCGCAGCCGCTGGAGTACAGCCGCTTCCCGGTGCCGCTGCCGCCCGGCGCCGTGCGCCTGGGGGTTGTGTTCTTCCAGGCAAGCTGCCGCCCTTATCTTCTTTCTTGGCTCCTGATGCTGTTACGGCACTGGCGGCATGCAGAGTGTGGCTGGCTACAGACTGTCAGAACAGGCAGCATCCAGACCGCCCTGCCATGCCATTGATCGGGCACGTCTCCAGTTCGGTGGACAGATTAGGCTTGCTCTTGATTGAAGGCAGTGTTGCTGCCCTGCGCAGGAGTCCAACCGCAAGCTGGCCGACATGGTGCACCAGGCGGCGCAGGAGGTGGTGGCGGCCCTGCCGCCTGGTGGGTTGGTGGTGGTGACATTGGTGGATCTGCATTTGCACGTCCTCAGCCGCGGCGGCCATGCCACCGGTCCTGGCAGCGAGCTGGTGGGCAAACAGCAGCTGATCAACACATGCATGCCGGCCGGCTTGCTTCCCAGCGGTCCTCCCTCACACGCTCGCCCTCCTCTCCCTGCGGACGTAAAGCAGGCTGCAAGTTTCACGTGAACAAGCCTTCTCACTATCATATAACTGTGTACATGACGAGCCAGCCTCACACCCTGCGGTGCGCCGGCTGGTTGGAACAGCATGCTGCATGCGGGGCAGCTGCTGCGACTACTGCATGGAGTTGCATGGGGGGCGCAACTACACAGCTTGCTGCAGCACCCAGCATCCTGCGTGCCAGCCTTCCTGGATGCGCAGGCCCAATCCATTCGACCCCGCTGCGGGAGGGCTGCCGGAAGGCACTGCCGAGGCTCAGGCGGCAGCAGCTCAGGTGCAGGGCCAGCATGCACTGCGTTGCTGCACTATCAACCAGCCTACTGCGGGTTAAACTGGCCCCCTCAAGCTTGGTGCGGTTGGTTGCAAATCCGCCATCAGTCGCCCCACATTCACATGCCTGGTTGTCGGCACTGAAAGAAGAACAACTGCGCACCTGCCTGCTGCTCCAGCCTGACCCAGACAACCTGAAGCGAGAGATCGAGGCGTTCCGGGTGGCAGCCGCAGGCACAGGTGGGGACGCTGCGCTGCGTGCATGTGTTGGGCTGGTTAGCTCAGCGTGCATGTGTTGGGCTGGTTGGCTCAGCGCCCCGGCTGCCCTTGTCTGGCCAATCGGTTGGTTCAGGGCGTGTGTTCAACTCGCTGGGCTGCTCTGCGGGCCAGATGTACCGGCATGCAGCGGCTGCACCTATCAAGTTACGTTACGCGTGCTGCGTGCCGGTCATCTCCCGCAGACGCCCCGCGGTTTGAGGTGCACCGCCTGCTCATGGCGGACAGCGGCACGCTGCTGCTGTGCTCGGTGGACCACACCGGCCACCTGGCGCAGGTGCGCTGAGAGCGCTTTGGCGTCGTACAGCCACTGCATGCTGCTGCACCTGAACCTGTTCGGGCCGCGGCATGTGCCTCTGCTTGCCTGGCCGGCGGACGCCCACTCCGCCAAGCTCCCACCCTGCCCCACAGCTGCGCAAGCGGCTGCACCACGCCTTCCCCGGCGGCCCGCCCAAGCAGTCCACCATTGTGCACGCCTCCATTGCCCGCCTGCTCACCCCCAGCCAGCTCAGCAAGGAGCAGATTGCCGCGGTGCAGGTACAGCGTGTGGGCTTCTGAGCTGGGGTGTGCTGGGTACAGCACGCTGTAGCCGACTGCAGAAATGCGCTGGGACTGCTGTGCAGGCAGGCCAGGCGTGTGACACCCAGCGCAGCGCACACGCCAATGTTTCTCACAATACCTCTAACATTCTCGCACCTTGTGTACCTGCACATCGCAGGAGGTGTGCGACCGCTGGAGCGCGCGGCTGCGCGGCCAGCGCTTTGATCCCGACCGCATCTCGTACATCCAGGCAAAAGCGCTGGGCTGCGTGCGAACCTCTTTGCTCCTTGTGCCCGCCTTGCTGCCCGCCTGCCTGCTTTGGCCGCCTACTTGCCCGGCTGCCTGTATGCTGCCTCTCAGCTGCGGCTGAGCCAGCTGCTGCATGCTCAAGCATGTGTGAAGCTTGCTTGGTCCCTTCCTCCCCCGTTTGCTGCGCTCCAACATATGCAGCCGCATTGCTGCAGCTCCCCGACCACCCACTTGCTGGCTGCCCCTCCCCCTGTGCGGTACCCTGCAGGAGCACACATTCACAACCGTGGAGGGCCCGCGCGTGCCGCTGCCTTTCAAGCGCAGCATCTGACGTTGACTCGAAGTGGTGGCACCCGTCCTGCCAGACAGCCGGCATTGTTTCTCCCCAGCAGCCTCCTGAAGGTGCTACAATGTGCAGGAAAGCTCTTGACATGACGATGTAAATCAACTGTAAAACAAAATGCGGTTCCATCAGTTCTGCTCGCCCTGCAGGGCTTGCAGGGAGTCGACAGCCGCCGCCAACTCAGCCTGCAAGCCTGAGATGGCCAGCCCTGCGTACTTGCTGCCTGGCCCGCTGCTGCTGCTGCTGCTGTTAACGTGGCGCTGCACCTCAAGCAGGAAAGGCAGCACTTGCTGGCCCAGCTTGACACGGGTGGCCTTGCCGCCGCCGCCGCCTGCCGCTGCCAGGGCGGTGCCTGCCAGGCGGCACGCCGCCGCTGCCATCTCCTGCACAGCGGCCGCACTGCCGCTGCCCCGCATGACGGCCCGCAGCTGCAGCAGGCGGCACAGCGCCGCAAGCGCCTCCTGAGCTGCTGCAGCAGGGTCTGTGCTGAGGCCGTCGGTGCTGCCGCTTGCACCTGCTCCACCCTGCCGCTGAGCGGCAGCCCCGCCAGGCTGCGCTTGCTGCTGCAGGGCTGCCTCTGCTGCGCTGGCCAGCCAGGGAATGAGGCCACTCTCTTGGGTCAGCTGGCGGGCGGCACGAGGGATGTAGGTGGCGGTGCACAGCAGGCGCAGCGCCAGGGCGGCGGCTGCCGGTTCAGCCACTGTTGGCAGGGGAGGGGGAGGCGGGACTCGGTTAGCGGTTTGGGCAGGTGCAGGCGGTATTGGATGCAGCCATGTCACGCCCAAACTGCATTGCCATCACTTGCCCACAAGCAGCCTGCCCGCACCGCCTTCCCGCCAGCAGCCGGCCTCACCGCAGGAGTCGTGCAGGGCCATGGCCAGCTCAAAGGCGTGCTTCCTGCGGTACAGGGTGGCGTCCTGTGCGCCGCGCAGCCCCGCCAGCAGCAGCTGCAGCAGCCAGCGCCGCTCCGCTGCGTGCTGCTGCCCGCCCGCCAGCAGCAGCTGGCCCAGCAGGGGCACCTCCTGTGGGTAAAAAGGAGGGCCAAGCAACGGGATGTTTATCACAGGAAGTGAAACCTATTGCAGCTAAACCAGTGACGATGCGCTGCTGCACTGGGCAGAAACAGATGCCATGCGCTTGATGGCAACATCAAGCATGTAACAGATGCCCAGTCAGCAGCACAGCTGGCTCACCGCGGTGCTCAGTACAGCCCTCCGGGTCAGCTGCTTGTGGATGGCAGGGTACATCGCGGCTCCGGGTGGCAGCAGCGCTGCACAGCAGAAGCAGGCCAGGCAATTGCAAGCTCTTAAGAGCTGCTTGGTCAGCATCCGTTCAGGCTGTTCAACTGCAGGCAGCCGCTAGACAGATTATGGGTGCCCCGCAGACGCAGCCCAGCCAGCCCACCTGCTTCGGCCAGGAAGGCCGCCGTCGCAGCCGGCAGGCGCTGGAAGGGGCGGGTGATCGCAGCGCGCAGCGTGCCCAGCAGCACACTGCGGCAGGAGCAGGGCAGACAGGGGCAAGCGGTGGTGGTAATGGTGGAGGAAGAGTCCGGATAAGCTTTGACCGTGCGCTTCGACACAGGGCGCCGGCTTGCGTGGCACAGCACGAGATATGGGAGGAGAGCAGAGTAGCAGGCTGGCCCGATACCCAACGTGCCTGCCCTCCCTCACCTCAGCTGCTGTGCCTCCTTGAAGCCGTGCGCCGCAGCGCCCGCCCCGCCCGCCGGCAGCTGCGCCTCAAAGAGCGCCAGTGCTTGGTATGCAGCAGCACGGCAGCCGGCATCGGCGGATGCAAGCGCACGCAGGCACACTGCAGGGGTGATGACAGCGTGGCAAGGCAAGTCAGAAGAGTGCAAGCAGGGGGGCTTGATTGATGGGTTTGATGGCCAGCATAATTGGTGTACCCGTGGTTACGCTACGCTCCCACGAAAACACAAGCAAGGACCGAACTCCCACCTGAGAGCAGGCCAGCCTCCACAAAGGCGCGGGGCGCCAGGAGCTGCTGCCGCAGGCAGCACAGAGCGAAAGGCAGCAGGAAGCCTGGGTCGTACGCTGCAGCGCAGCCGGGCAGCTGGGCCAGCTGGCCGCTGCCGCTGCCGCTAGCACCGCTGCTGCCGCTGCCGCTAGTGCCGCTCCATGCGCTGCCCTCTGGAGCAGTGCTGCTGCCGGGGGCGGCCAGCACACAGGCCTCGGGCCAGTGGCACACAGTGAGGGCGGCACGCAGTGGGTCAAGGGGCAGGCGCTGCTGCAGCAGCTGCCGCCGCTGCGCTTGCTGCTCGTCATCCCCTGCGCCGGTCTGCAGCTGCTGCATTGCTGCTGCGGCAGGCCCCCAGGCGAAGCTGCAGAGGAGCGCAAGAGGGTGGGAAGATTCAGCGCTGTGCGGCCTAGATCTAGGCATCACATGCATGCACACCGGACGCGGATTGCAAACCCTCGCATGACGTGGATGCAAGCCCAAGCCCAGAACCCTGCACCTCACCAGCTTTGGCTCAGCGGACCGTGCAGCAGCGGCGCCAAGGCAGCAGCATCTGCGTCCTCCTGAGCTGCCATGCCTGCCGCCGTGCCAGCTGCATCCGCCCCACCCTGCCGCTCCCACTGCCGCCGGTTGATGGCAGCTGCCAGGCTCCACACCGCACAGTCGGTGGGTGAGCACGAGGCGCCATAGCCCGCCATCAGCAGCGGCAGAAGTGCGGACTCGGAGGCTGCAACCTGCTGCTGCTCAGCAGGCGTGGGGCTGCTGCCGCTGAAGCGCTGGTGCAGGTCGAGCAGCGTCTCAAGCAGCTCACAAAGCTCTTTCTTCATGGCCGCCGCTGCTGCTCCTGCTGTTGCTGGTTGGGCCCCTGTCTGGCTGCTGCCGGGCTCGACCACGGCGGCACCGTCAGCCGCTGCAGCCAGCGGCAGCAGCGAAACCAGCGGCCGTGCCTGCGCCTGAGCTGCGGGCGGCAGTGGCGGCGGCGATGCGCTAGCAGCACGCATGGCCGGCAGGAAGCGGCTATGACCCAGCAGGCGCTGCATCAGCTGCAGTGCTGCGGCGGCAACCTGTGGGCTGCTCAGGCGCGCCGCTGCCAGCCGCCGGCCTGCTGTCCGCCCGGCTGGAGCATCGCTATCGCTGCTGCTGTCCTCATCATCACTGCCAGAGCTGCTGCTGCTATCCGAGCCTGCGTCCTCCTCCTCATCCTCTTCCGGCAGCAGTGCTGCCATGAAGCGGCGTAGCACACGCATGGCAGCCACGCCTGCTGCTGCAGCCGCTGCCTCTGAGCCGCCCGCTGCTGCCTCAGTACCATCCCTTGCTGCACCTGCTGCCAGCCGGTAGCGCAGCACAGCGGTGCCCAGCGTGCCGGCGGCCGCAGTGGCAAGCTCAGAAAACGCCGCCGTGCCGCGCTGGGAAGCGGGCAGTGCAGCAACAGCATCGCCCACTGGTCCATCCAGAAGGGACAGCAGCCGCTGCTCCAGGGGCGCCTGCGGGCCGCCGGCTGGCTGCCTATAGCAGGACATGGACAGGGCACGCCAGGAGTTGCTCAGTAGTTGGGTGAAGAGGGTGTGCAGAGCGAAGCAAGCAGCGTGTCACAAGACAGGCGCAATGCAGAGCAGCCCTTAAACCCTAGCTAAAGAGCAGCTCAAGCGCTTACTTGAGGATGGCTGCCAGGGAGGCAGCAAAGCAGCGCACGCAGACTGCCAGCTCTTCGATGGTGGGGCTGCTGCCGCTGGTCAGAAGCAGCACAGCGACCTCCGCCTGCTCAGCCGCACCCAGCTGCGCAGTGGCGCCGCCTTGTGCTTCCTGTGCTGCAACACCCCAGCCCTGCTGCGGCAGAAGCGCCGCCAGCAGCTCTTGCCTTTGCTGTGCGGCAACAGGCTGCCGCTGCAGCGCCAGCTGCAGGCAGGGAAGCGCATGCTGCCGCACCAGCGCCGCCAGTGCTGTGTCCTCCGCTGCTGCGCTGCCAGCGGCATTGCTGCTCCGCTTCTTC
This sequence comes from Chlorella sp. CH2018, assembly GCA_009928355.1. Taxonomy (NCBI): domain Eukaryota; kingdom Viridiplantae; phylum Chlorophyta; class Trebouxiophyceae; order Chlorellales; family Chlorellaceae; genus Chlorella; species Chlorella sp. CH2018. Next base: position 22,873 of record VIYQ01006327.1, read on the forward strand.
TGCTTCTTGGCCGGCTGCCCGTCTGCCTGGCTGCCCCCTGCAGCAGTCAAGTAGGACAGCAGGGGCTGCTGCAGCGCAGCAGCCAGCGCCGCTGCTGTGTCCTGCCCAGCTTGCTGTTTGTCCCCTGCCACCTGCTGCTGGTGGTGGTGTGACAGCAGCACGGTCGCCGCGGGCATGGTCAGAGCCAAGCCAGCAGCGCCGCCGCCGTCGAGCAATCCTAAGAGCAGCTCTGCCGCCAGCTGCCGGCACTCGCTACACCGCTCCACCAAAACAGCAGCTGCCTCACTTCGTGGCTGGAGGTCTCCCGCTGCTGGCGCGGCCAGGCAGCCGCGCAGCAGCTGATGCCGCCCAGCTGAACCCAGCGCAGCCAAGGCTGTTGCCCCTGCTCGCTTGCCGCGCAGCAGCTGCAACAGACAGCTGTACAAGCCTGCACTGCCACTGCCACCGCTGCTGCCTGCCAGCTGCACCAGCATCCCACACACCTTCGCCAAATTCTGCGGCTGCTGATGCAGGCTACTGCATGCCACCAGCTGTTGCAGCACAGCTGCACCGGCAGCTGCAAGCCAGGGCTGCACCCCATCTGCCTGCTGCTCAGCCGCCTGCGTCTTCTTCTTTCTGCCGCCTTTGCTGCTAGCACTGTTGACCGGCAGGTGAGCCAGCACGGCATCTGCCGCTGCATCCAGCACAGCCGCTGGCAGCTGGGGCAGCAGCAGCATGAAGCGGCCAGCCGCCGGAGGCAGCTCCTCGCTGCTTGTCTGCTGCTCGCTGCCCGCCACCAGCCGCACAAATGCCGTGGACACCTGCTGGAGCAGCTCATTGTAAGCTGGGCCGCTGCTTCTGCAGCTGCTGCTGCTGCTGCTGGCCAGCAGCTGGTGCAGCAGCTGAGTGACAGCTGTCGCCAGCTCGCTGGCATCACTGCTGGCCAGAGCAGCTGCCACTAGACTGCTGCCGGCCATGAGGTGCAGGCAACGAGCCAGCGCCTGCTGGTTGCCACCGCCAGCTGCAGCGAGCACTGCTGCCTGCAGCACCTGCAGCAGCACAGCTGTGGTGCCATCTGCGGCCCCTGCCTGGCTCAGCAAGTGCAGACACTGCCGCACTGCTGCGCTGCACGTGCCGGCTCCACTGCCGCTGCTGCCGCCACCAGTGCTGCCGCTCGTTGCGTCTGCCGCCAAAAGCTGCTGCACCTTGGCTAGCAGTCGGGGCAGCTTGCTGCTGCTGGTGGTGGTTGCCGCCAGCCGGCTGACCAGCAGGCAGCAGGCATCGCTTGCTGCCAGGGCACCCGCCCCCGCCGCTGCTGCATCGCCAGGCACCTCCGCCGCCTGCCCATCCGCAGGCTCTGCAACCACAGCCACACTGCACACAGCTGGCTCTCCCGCTGCCCCGGCTGCCGCCCCCTTGCTCTTCTTCTTCTGCTTCTTGCGCAGCTGCAACTCCTCATCCGTTCCGCCCGCTGCCTGGCTCGGCTGCAGCAGTGCCTCCAGCTCAGCCAGCAGGCCCAGCAGGGGGCGGCCCTCAGGTGGCAGCTGCAGCGGGCCAGCAGCAGCTTCTGCCACCCCACTGCCGTCACTGGCTCCCTCAGCATGCTTCCGCTTCTTCTCTTTCTTGCTGCTCCGGTGCTCTTGCGCTGCGCCGTCTGCTAGCCCCGCCTCATCAGTCTGCTTGGCCTGCTGCTGCTGCCACTGGCGAGCTGCCTCCTGCCGAACCATGCCCAGCAGCACGGCCGCGAGGGGCACTGCGGCCGCCGGGCCGCCCAGCTGCAGCTGCACCAGCTGCCGCAGCACTGAAGCCACATAGGCGGCGGTGGCTGCCTTGTCAGCCGCTGCAATCTTAGCGGAGGGCAGCACACGTAGCAGCTGACGCAGCGCGCACAGCGCCAGCAGACTGAACTGCTGCTGCTGGTCTTGGCCGGTGGCTGTGACTGCCTCTGCGAGCAGCTGCTGCTGCTGCTCCAGCAGCTCGTGCGGCCGGCGCAGCAGCAGCTGAATGGCCTCAGATAGGAAGCCGCACACCGCCTCGCCGCCGCTGCAATGTGAGCAGTGTGGTTGGGGCCGGAGCAGTCCGCTCAGCGGTGGCAAGACACAGGTGCATCAACAGTCAGCGGCTGAGGCACAGGTCATGGCAGCGCACGCACAAAGCATGCAATCGAGCATGCATCAACTACCCACAGTCAGATGCACACACCTGGGCAGCAGGTCCAGCCACAGGCAAGCCTCCTCCTCGTTTCCACCAAAGGTGCCAGTTGCCAGCAGCCGGCGCAGCAGCCAGCCGCGTGCCTCTGCTCGCACTGTCGCCGCCGGGCTGCCCACAAGGAGGCGCAGGGGTGGCAGCAGAGCGGCGCCTGCCATTGAAGCAGCAGGCACGCCGGCGCCCTCAGTGCTGCTGTCACTGCCATCGGCTGCCTGAGCGGCAGAGGCTGCTGCTGCATCGGCCGCGGCATGCAGCAGCTCAAGCAGCAGCAGCTGGTGCTGCGGGCGCAGGGCCAGGGGCTGAGCTGGCATCAGGCGGTCAGCATCCACGTTTGCCTCTGCCAGGGCGGCAGGGAGCAGGCGCTGCCACAGCAGCAGCAGGCGCAGGACGGCCGTCAGCTGCAACTCGTTGGCTGCGACATACGAGGACGAGGACAGGGAGCGCAACTGTTGTGTTTTTGCAACGGGTTGGAGTACACGGGAGCAAGCCAAGCTCCCAGTATACACCATGCCCCCGGCAGCCTGCCGCATGATAGCTTGGAACCACACCAACCCTGAGCCCTCACCTGTCTCCCACCCCTCCTTCTCAGCTGCAGCCAGCAGCGCCAGCAGCAGAGTGGGGTCTGGCAGCTGCTGCCGCGCCGCCTGCTGCAGCCAGCGGTGCAACGCCAGCCAGCCCTGCCGCCGCTCCGTTCCAGCTGCGCCAGCCGTGGCTGCAGACTGTGCGGCGGCAGAGCAGTCCTGCAGCACTGCATCCAGCGCTGACATGGCGCTAAGCAGCAGGCCCAGCGTGCCGTAGCGCACCTGAGACGAGAGGGGGGCAGCGGCAAACGGTTTCACGTCACGGGCAAGCATGGCTGAGCACGCGTGTGTCCGGACGAGCAAGAGCTGCGGAACGCGGGCTGTGCAGCGCGACTAGGGTACTGTAACAACAGGCTGCGCAAGTTGTACGGGGGGGTGCCACTCACCAGCATGTTGGCGTGCTGCAGGCCGCGGCTGAGCGCCGCCTTGTGCAGGCAGGGTGGGAAGCAGCAGCGCAGCAGAGCCTGGGCGCGGCGGCCACCCGGCGTCGGCGCGTTCCCGCCACCGCTGGCCGCAAGCTGGAGCCCGGGCTGTGCAGCAGTCGGCAGCAGCTGCAACAGGCGGGAGGCCACTGTGGCATGTGCAAACCAGCGGCCGACGGCTGATGCAGGTGCTGCTGCTCCAGCCGCAGCTGGCTCCAAACTGTATGGCAGCGCCAGCAGCAGGGCTGCAGCCAGCGGTGCATCAGCTGCCACAGCGGCAAGCAGCAGCTGCAAATGGGCGGCTGAATCTGCGGGCCGCAGGCGCAGCAGCAGGCGCAGCAAGCGCCGCTGCCCCGGCAGCAGCTGGTGGCTGCCGGCATCTGCCAGGACAAACTGCCCTGCCACAGCAGAAGGGGCCGCCAGGCCGTGCGCTGGGTCAGTCGCCACAGCCAGCAGCACCTCCAATGCTGTACCTGCTGCCGCCTGTTGCTCCGCGCTGCTGCCGTCAGCGCCCTCCTCCCCCTCCTCCTCTGTCTCCTCGCCCTCTACTGCTGCTGTGGTGGCGATGGTGGCCAGCTGCTGCAGGGCGGCATCAGAGAAGGCTTCTGCCTGCACCGCAGGCGGCACGCCCGCCTTGGACGCCAGCACCCGCTTCTGCAGCAGCTGCAGCACCTGCACAGTTGGTGCAGTGGGGTAGCGACCGGGATGTTCGAACGTGCGCAGGGCGCAGGATGCATGCAGCAGCCATGACTTCGCCCTACGCCCAACCTGCATCCCCTCGCACCTGCAGCTGGTGCGCCGGCGGGTCTGCAGCCAAGTGCTGCAGCAGCCCTCCCACCAGCGGCCGCAGCTGCACCAGCTGCTGTAGCAGCAGGGCATCAGCTGCAGGGCCGCTGCTCGCCGCGCGCAGCAGGGCCGCCGCCAGCTGGCAGAACAGCGCTCGGGTGGGCCGCTTCAAAGGGTCGCCCAGAGCCCACTGCTGCCAGTAGCGGCGGCGGTGATCGGCAGGGATCTCGCCCTTCTTCTCCCTGCAGCCAAGGCAGGCAGGGGGCGACACAGTCTTATCGGGCAGTCCAGTGCCAATGGGTCATGGGCAGCAGCAGCTGGACGCCAACTGCAACATGGTGCCAGCACCAGCCCAACCTGTCGCTATCATCGCACCTGGGCGGCCGTGCCAGGCCAGGCAGCGCCGACAAGCTCCAATCAAACGCCCGCACCAGCTCCCTCAGGCTGGGTGCTGCCACGGTTGCCCCAGCGCCAGCCGCGCCGCTGCCGCCTGCCGCGCCACCGGCGCATGCACCTGCTGTGGCTGCCAGCAGCGCCAGCGCCGCATTCGCCTTGCCGCGGACATCAGACGACAGCGCAAAATACAGCGCCTTGAGGCGGCGCTGCAGGATGGCAGAGGACAGGGTGGCGGCCCCAGCCGCCAGCACCCGCCTGTCCTCGTCATTGCCCGCCGCCTGCCGCCCAGAGGCTGCCGCTGCGGCAATGCCCAGCGCGTCGGCCAGGGCCAGCAGCAGCGTCACCGTCACGTGGTAGTGCTGGATCTGTATGTGGTAGCATGCATGTACAGCCGTGAGCAGGGCGGATCAGCAGGCCTGCCTGAAACGGGCTCGAAAGGGAGGCCCCGCAGGCGACGGGCATCGGCGGCGGCAAGTGGGCGGCAGCACCACCGCTCACCGTCAGCTGTGCATCCCACACATTCTGCAGCTCCTGCCACTCGGGCGATTGCCGCAGGTAGCGGGCCAGGAAGGCAGGGCCGCCGTCGCCTCGCAGCGCCGAGCGGAACCGGTTGAGGCCCGCTAGGCAGCTATCGGCATCACGAGTGGCCCGCAGGCCCTCGTACATGGCAAACTCGTCCATCGCCGCGCTGCCTGGGCGCTGTGACGGTGCTCACTGCGGTGCTCGAGCCGCCTGCCCCTCTAGCACCCGAGAAGTAACATGGCAGGATGTGTGGGAGCCATGCAGTTTGCCGGCCTTGCGATCGGCGCCGGCTTGCAACATGCATGCGGCCGCCGCCCGCTTGGCAGCAGACAGCAAGCTCGAGCCCCAGCAGCCATTTGCCGGCTTACGTCGGTGCCCGTTCCACGTGCTCCCATCCATTCACTGAGCCGGTAAGGTTGCTTTACAGCCTGCGCGCTCCACGGCAGCATGTGCTCATTGACAGCGCAAGGCGGGTGCAAGGGTGTGCGTGCCTCAGCAAGCGCAGCGCGGGCTCACAAGCAAAGCAGCCGGTGAGGGATTTGTAAGCATTCGGGCAGAGTTTGCGAGGTGGGGTGTAAGTAGGCGAAGTACAGGGGTGCATGTACAGCAGCATGAGGGTCAAACACAAGTACATAAGCATTGGTGCAGGGAAGGGCCAAAGCAGGACAATGCCGCATTGGTCAGCGTGCCGCGCTCTCTCACCCTCAGTGCCATTTGGTCAGCGCGCCCTCGCCAAAGGCGGGCGCTCGCTGCTGGCCCGCCGGCTGCCGCTGCCGCGCCCGGCTGGGCTGCGGCGCTGCCGCCGGCGGCGGGGAGGGGCTGCTGCTGCGGCCCAGCCCAAACCAGTGCTTGTCAGCGGGCGGCGACTCTGTGCCTGCCTCCTGTGCGACCAGCAGCGCCTGCTCCTTCAAATAACCAGGCTCCGCTGACCAGCCGCCTGCTGCCGCCTGCTGGCTGGGGGCAAAGGGGTCGTCGGAGGGCGCAACCAGCGGCGCTTCGTACGCAAACGGGTTGGGCTCGTCGGCGCGAGCTGCAAGCAGGAGGGGGCAATGGAGCGAGGCCAAGGGTGAGTACTTTTGCACGGACTGATCGGGTGGTGTCCCTCCTGTGAACATCTGCTGCAGCACACTCCCCACAAATCAAGGAGTACACACAGAAGCTGGCGGCACCTGCACGGAAGTCCCTCAAGTGTTGTGCCCCCCACAGCCGCCCACCTGCTTTCTTTCGCTGGGTGTCATAGGAGGATGCGAAAGGGTCGTAGCGGAGGGCCCCTTGGCCAAAGGCCAGACCGGGCCCCGCTGCCGCGCCGCCGCTGCCGCCCTTCCGCCGCCGCTGCTGGCTGGGGGGCGCCCACAGGGGCGCCTGCTCGTCGTCCTTGGTGGTGGCCCCCGCCCCGCCGCAGCACAGCGAAAACAGGCCCATCAGGGGTGTGTCGGGAAGGCTGACTTGGGGGCTCACCTACTTGGGGAGTGCAGGCTCTGCAACAGTAGCGTGGAGTGATCAGTGCTTGAGTGCGCGTGAGAGACAACGAGGAACAGCCCCACGCGGCCCTTGGCGTGGGGCAGCGTCGTGGCAGCCAGGTGGCCACTCACCATGGTGCACCATGTGCCTTTCCTTGGCTCGTTGCGCACCCATGTTTGCACAGGGAGTGGATTGGCAGCGCTGGCAAGCTGCAGCCGTGCAGCAGCGCCCAACGCGGCAGTGCGCGCGGGCGCCCTCCCCTGGCTGGCAGCCATCGCAGGTTGCAGCCGGAGAAACCCACCGCCAAGACGCTGCCGCCATCAGGGCTGTCTGAGCCGCCCGAACGCTGCCAGCTTTGCCGCCGCCGCCCCGCCGCCGCCGCCCTGCAGCTGCTTTATCATGGGCGCATAAGCTAGCTTGCTTGATGGCATTCAGGTGGCAAGCAGTTGGCAAAGGGATTGTGAGCTCTGAGGTGCATGCGACTGGGCAACGGCAGGGTGCTGCTGGGAGCATGCAGAAGGGAGGGGAGTACTGACACTGGGGCAGTGGCAGGGGCGTAGAAATGGACGGCTGCAACTTGCTCTCAAGGGTGTGCGATGCAGGAAGTGTGCTCATGAAAGAAGATGCATGTGACTGGTACTGACAGACCAGTGATCAGTACCAACCGATGGCGGCTGCCGCACCCTCGCCAACGATGGGCAGCTGCGGCAGGCGCGCTGGGCGCTGCTACTGCCGCTGGCAAGGTGGCATTACCCAACCATTCTTGTGTGTATCGGGGCAATCCTGGCGCTCACACCACGTCAATGCCGCTCACTGTGACTTTGCGGTCGCGCAGCGGAGAGCCAGCCGGCGAGTTGGTGTCGTTGGTGGCCGTCTTGCCCTGCAGCGGCGTGTTGGGAGCGCCAGGCTGGGTGGCGGTGGGCGGCGGCGGCTGCAGGCGGTGTGTGCCAGGCTGGCTGTGCATTGTGCGTTGAAGCTAAAGACAGCACAGCCAGTTCACATGCCCGCAAATATATTCCCTACACAGTGTCCCAGGGTGCCACCCAGACAGCGCCCCTGGCACTCACCGCTGGGGTGTCCAGGCTGGGGGCGGGGCTCATGCCCACAGTCGGCTCGATGGGCGTCACGGGCAGGGTGTCCCAGTCGGAGCGGAACAGCAGGTGGAAGGGCACTGTGGTGGAGGAGAGGAGAGGAGGGGGAGCGATCGAACGGGAGGGTTCGCAGGCAAGAAGAGCGAGCTTTCACTTGATCCATTCGATGGGCAGCAACCTGGAAGGGCGGCGGCGGCTGCCAGGCCGTCTGCACGCATGTGGCACGGTCGCTGCCTGATGCCTCCACCGCTGCAATGGCAAACACACAGGCTGCCCCGCTGGTACCTGCGAAAATCGCCCCAATGAAGGGTCCAATGACCATCACCCAGAAGCTGCCTGCCGGTGGGAGCGCAAGCAATTCGGTGCAGGTGAGCCAACATGCAGCCTGAGGCAGGTGAGTGCATGCGTGCTGTGTGGAAAGCAACACTGTTGTTCTGAGTAGCCTACCATGATGAGCAAACCTGCACCCGCCTCAACAGCCCGGCAACCGCTGTTCAATGCGTCTGCATGCGGGAACAACTGGGACAACCCCAGCTCACCGGTCCAGGTGCCGGAGACAAGGGCGGGGCCCAGCGCACGGGCGGGGTTGATGGAGCAGCCTGCAAGCGGAGCAAGGGTGGGAGGGGACCGTCGGTTGTGAGGCATGACAAGCAGAGTCGCTACGAGCGGCAGGTGTGCCTGCTGGCTTGCGACAGTACGGCATGCCGAAGCAGCCGGGCGGCAACTTGCTTGTTGAACATGTGCTGCAGCTCACCGTCGATTGGCAGAAGGACGGCGTGCCCACAGAAGACGGCAAACCTGAGAATAGAGACGATTTGCACAGGGTGGGAGCAAAACCGAAATGGACCGGATGCCCAGAAAACATCCGCGCTGCATGGCTGAAGCGCTGCACTGCTGCGGAAGCACACTGCTCTCCCGGCCCAGCCCCACTGCACAGCACACGCGTCCTGCCAGCGCCCACCCAATCGCCAGGGGAGCGATGGCCTTGGACATGCTCTTGCGGTTGACGGCCGTCTCAAACACCACCGACACCAGCACAAAGGTCTGCAGGGGGGCAGGGGGAACTTCCCCTTTGAATGGGGCACCTGGTGCTGACTCCACCTCCTCATCAACGCTGATGGCATGCCAGCCTGTCATAAATGCTTTGGGCCCAGCCGCCATGCTGAGCTGCTGCCCAGCAGGATGCAGTGCCTCACCATCACAATCTCTCCCATCCTGCACCGCGACGCAGGGCGCCATGTGGAATGGCAGGCAGGGAGAATTGTACAAGTTGCACAGCGCCCTTGGCGCAGAGGTGGCGCTGCCACTGGCCTGCCTGCTGCCCTTGCCGCGCATCCACCCTGACTCGCAACCCTGCACACTCATTGATGCACTCACATGGCGTTGCCCACCGTCACCCCGGGTGCAATCTTGTTGGTGCCCAGCGTTGAGGAGCTGGCGTTGGGGATGGTTGCAAACAGGAAGGAGGAGCCCAGGATGGCTGCACGTGGCAAGGGCATGGAGGAAGAGGACAGGCAGGGGCGTGTTGGCTTGTGGCATGAGCACAGGTAGCACGGCGAACCGTGCATTGACCATGCTGCCGGCCTGCAATCTCTCTCAAGCAGGCGGCGATGGTCACGATCGTGGTGGCGGCCATGGCGGCAGCGGCATTGCGCCCAAGGGCTTTCCGCTGCCTGCCAAGCAGCCGTGGCAGCTGCGACAGCAACCTGCATGAGCCGCCCAGTCACTCACCGCCAATGAACTGGCCCAGCATGTTGGCGGCGGCCTGGGCGGGGCTCAGCGATCCCACCTGAAGGTCAGCAGGCACATCGCCGCCGCCGGTTGACTGAAATTGAGCATGCCTAAGCACACAGCGGCCTGTCAGCTGCAAAACATTCATGCCACAGGTGCTGTGCCAGCAGTTGAGCGCCCTCCTACCCTGCGCACTCACCAGTGCCAGCCCCAGAGTCACAGCTGCACAGGCATGGGGTGGGCTCGAGTCAGGACGCGAGCCCTGGCGGCGCGGCGACAATGCACCAGGAGGCCTGACTGTTCAAACCAGCACGGCACGCTTCAGAAGTATGCCTGTGACAGTTCACTCCAGCTTACCAGGGTTGATCTGGCCACCAGACAGGTGGGCGGTGGCGAACGCCATGACTGCACGGTGGCGCGAGCAGCGGGAGGCGGGGCAGGGGAGCTGAGCTGGTATGCATGCAGTGCAAGCAGGGCAGGCCGTGCCGGAGCAGCTGCATGTAGCAGGAGCGAGGGCTGGCTGGTTGCTTCCTCTGGAATCGAGCATCCCAGCGGCGGTGGGGGTGCAACCGCTGCCTGCGCCCGCCATCGCCCTGCTTACCGGTGATGGCCAGACCGAACGCCACTGCAGGGGCAGGAGCAAGGGGCAGCGGCTGAGTGCAACGTCGATGAACGAGCAGGGGAGCCACCTCAACGCACTCTCACCGTGCCTGTTTCATGCAAGCTCAGTGCAGCTGGGAGCACCAACGAAGCACAACTGCGCCGCAGCGCCGCAGCGCATGTGCTGCACAGCCAGGCGCTGGCCACTGCGCATTGCATCCCCCCTCACGTGCGGTGGTGACCCCCCAGGAGGGTGTGACTGACAGGTTGTCCAGCAGCAGCACCATGCGCTCCTCCAGGCCGGGGCCGGTGCTGTTGGAGCGGGGCGAGGAGGGCAGGGTGTAGCCCCTGGATGGGGGGGGAGGGCAGGGTGGGAGGCATTATGTTTGTCGTGCTGCTGAAAGCCATTGAGGTATGGCACAGCTGAGTGCAGCGCAGGCAGGGCAGAGTGGCAATGCAGGCAGAGTGTGTGCCAGGCGCGCTGTGCACTTCTGCGGCAGCTCCCGGCCCAGGCCTGCCAGGCACGTGCCAAACGCCCCAGGACAAGCTGGCCGCCCCGCTCACTTCTGCGTCTGCAGGCTGCCAAACGTGGTGGCAGTGCCTGTGCCGATGTACACAAACAGGCAGGTGGCCGTGAGCTCGGCCAGCGCAAACTTGAGGGATACGTTGAGCCGCATGGCGGCTGGCCTGCGGCAGGCGGCCGGGGGGAGACGGAATGCGCACGCATTCCAATCACTAGTTGCAACTGCTGAGTGGGCAGCATGCACGGAGAAAGGTTGAGCGGCACGGCAGCCTGAGGCACCGAGGCACTGAAGAAGAGATGTCTTTGGGTATGGGTTGAGGGAGCAGGCGGCAAGCACTGGTTGCCCAGGTGGCCAGTGCGACTAGTCGATTCATAATCAGTTGAGTAGGCGCGGCACGAGCGGATTGCTGACCAGCCGCTGGTGGGCGACAGCGGCGGCGCGTCACTCACGGTTTACTGGATATCACTGGGTTCTTGTGTGTGGACCTGCAGGAATGGCCACCACTTGCGCGCAGCAGTGGTTGAGCGCAGCGGCACGCAGAGAGGTGGCGGCGGCGGCGACGGCAGCAGTGGTGACGGCAGCGGCGACGGCGACGGCAGCAAATGTGCCAGCTCTGCGCCCTGCTGCGCTTGCACACGCCTCCCTGGCCACGGAATCAGCCGTCCTAGGCAGTTGCTGGCGGGCTGGCGCGCTGCTGCAGTCGGGTTGGCGGCTGACCCCGCCCCCACCTGTGTCGGGACAGCCTCCGCTGCCTGCAGTACAACCCTTAGCACTCAACACAGCACAAGGATATTGGCGGAGACGGGTCTGGTCGGCTCTGGAAGAGGGCGGCTCTTTCGCTGAGGTGGCGGCGCCAGCGCCTGGCCAGCGCTGCCTGAAGCTGGTCGGCAACCCCGCAGCATGCGAGCCTGGCAGCTGGTATGGGCCACCATGCTGCAGTCCAGCATACTGGTGGGTTGGACGGCAGTTGGCAGAGCCACTCAACAAGCTGCACCACTGCCGCCGCTTGTCCATTTCACTCGCGCCGTCAGGGGCAGCTGGGGAGGCACCACCCGACGGCACTTGGATGGCAGTACAGAATGCTGGCAGTACTGGTCCACCGCCTGCAATCCGTCCAGCTCCATGCAGGAGGAGTGAGGGATTGGGTGCAGGCTGCCAGCACCGCTGCACTGCACCGCCGGTGGCCGGGCTCTCGGGGAGGCACGTGCACATGCACGACGTCGAGAGCCTGCAGAAGGGCGAGCTCGCTCGGCAGGTCAGCCATGCAGAGCATTGGACTTCGAGTGTGTCTCAGCGTTTCAAGGACCTGAAGCGCCAGAGGATTCAGACTGCAGGGTCTCACTCATGTTGGCAACTTGCGGCCCAAAGCAGGCAGCGGCGGCTCCGGGGGTCATGGTGTTGCGGGCATGGTGTTGCAAGCAACAAACTGTGTCGCTACTAGCAGCCACATCGAGCAGCCATTGAGCGCTCCATTGCCGTGTGCCGCATACTGGAGAAGGGGGAGTCTCGCAGGGCGGAGCCTGGGCTGCCGGGCACCGCAGCCAGCCGGCGCAGCGGAGCTGGCGGCATGGGCGGCGCTGGTTGCCGTTTCACGGCGACCCGCCCCATGCCGTCCAGTCACTCCCGACACTTGCCGGGTTGACTGGGAGCCGCTACCGAGGCGGCAAACGGGCGCATCACTCCCAGTCGGAGTCCCGGCCGCACCTCGCTGGCCTTCTCGGGCTTCCAGTGCTTTCGATCGCAGCATCAGCGTATCTCCCAGCGATCAGGCACGGCGGCGACCCCCATCCCTGCTCTCCGCGGCGGCACCAAAGTAGGGCTCCTCTGAAGACGCCGTTCCCGCTCCTCTCGCTGCTCCCAGACCAACGGAGGCTCGCCGCAATGCATCGCCGTAGTCGCCTGCCGGCGCTTCTGCTGGCGGCGGTGGCCGCCGCCTGCCTCGCCGTCTCCGCTGCTGCCCGGCCGCAGCCCGCACCCATCCAAGCCTTTTCCCTTGCTGATGTGGAGGTGCGTGAAACCTGCCTCGGTCATGGTTGGCAGGTGGTTGTATGAAGCAGCTCTCCCTGTGGCACGCAGCGGGCTTTTGACCGTCATTTGGCGACAGCAGCGGCAGCCGGCATCCATGCCCCTTGTCGCACCGCCCGCTTCGCTGCTGCCCCCACCGAGTGCAGCTGGCGTCGGCCAGCGAGTTTGGCGCCAACTTTGACCAGAACGCGGAGTACCTGCTGGCTCTGAGCCCTGACAACCTGCTGTACAACTTCCGGTGGGTGCATGGCGGTGCACATGAGCAAATGGCGTTGCATCATTGCAGCTCTTCAGTGCCTCTGACCGTCCTTGGCCCGGTGCGGATGTCACTGAGGCCCACAGGAGGAAGCGCAGGGGTTCATGACTTGTACCTGGCATGCTGGCTCTGAAGCATCCGCATGCGTGCCGGGCCAAGTTGCATGCGTGCCGCCCCAAATGGCATGAATCATGATCCCCATCCTCCTGCCGCTGTCCCCACGCGTGTGCAGCACCACCGCGGGGCTGGATTCGCCGGGGGAGTCGTACGGCGGCTGGGAGTGGAGCGACTCAGAGGTGGGCATGTGTGTGTGTGTG
>VIYQ01006348.1:0-12545 GCA_009928355.1 Chlorella sp. CH2018
GCGGCGGCGCGACGGCGGTGCAGCAGGCAGACGTCTTCAGGTCGTCTGTCTTGGCTAGCACCTGGGCACGGTACCAAGAAAGCGCAGCAGGAGTTACAAGAGTTACAGAGCAGGAGTTGGCACCCTGGGATGGTCCTGAGAGCGTGTAGCTGGCAGCTGCCGTACCAAACCCGCCTACCATTTGCAGGCTGTCCAAATGCAAGCTCGCGGCGCCACCATTTTGGTTACGGTTTTGAGCAGACCCCAGGTAAGGGGCTGCAGCTCGCGACAACTCACTTCGCCATAGTAGTTTTGCACGGAAGCCTTGACCGCGGCATCGTCGCCCATCTGGATGCCCGTTGTGGGGGCGCCGCCCATGGTTGGGGCGGCGGCCCTGCGGCGGCGGGAAACATTCCAGTTGCAGATGCATCAGGCGACTGCCGGCTAAGTATTTGGGCGGAAAGGTGGGGAGGCGGCGAGCTGCAGGCCACGCCCCGCCTGGCTGCAGGCAGCGGCAGCAGCAGCAGCAGCGGCACGCCGCGGCACCGGCGGCAGCGGCGGCGGCGGCGGTGGCGGCAGCCCAGCTGCGCACCCGATCGCCGGCGGTGGCGGCAGCCCAGCTGCGCACCCGATCGCCGCCGCCGGCTTAGTGCCACAGCAGCTCATCCTTCCCCGGCGCAGTAGGCGGCCGCCGCTCGCAGTCGCTGGTCGGGCAGTGGTGTCTCGTAAGTGCAGGGGCGTCGAGCCTGGCCACCAACGGTGGCATCAGCACTTTAAAACTGACACGGAACTGGGCTTGCGTTGGCTTTTGCGCGAGTACATGCTCAGATGCCGCCGATGCCGCCGCTGCGGTGTGCCAGCGGCTCGCCCTCTGTGGGCATGACGCGCCTCCAGCGCGGGGCAGACCCCAGATGCGACGCTCGCAATGCATTCACATGTAGATAGCCCCCAACCTGCGTGGGTGGGCCTCCTTCAAATGAAAATGTTCTTCGATAGTGTGTGCTGTCGCACACTCTGTGCCGAAGTTGAGGGTTGGCGGCAGGCATCATCCGCTGCGTGGGCTGTACGGAGGTGCATGCTGTCCAGCGGCAACATTCCCGTTCATATACACCCACCCATTGCCGCATGGACGGGAGCATGCATTGTGTGGATGGGGAGCATGAATTCCTCCTGCATCCAGTCCGCGGGCTGTCTGGACAGCAGCTCGCAACAGCGGCGGCAGCTGCGGGGGCCCGGCAGCTGCAGGATGCGCCACTGCACCTGATGTGCCGAGCGCACAGCTGTTACCTCTGCCTGCTCTGGTTGCCCAGCCTTCAGGCATCACTGACGACATGCCTCAGCTTCAATCAAGTCCATGTTAAGCGGGCCACGGCTGAGTGCCGCGCGGATTGCAGCGCCGCCAGCGAGGCGGTCGATGGTGGGGCAGGCTGGGCACCCCTCCCACCCTCTCTTGTCTTGTTAGTTTCTGGGCTGCTCTGTGTGCCTATCAGCCGGCTCACCTGGGGCGCGCCCTCTTTCTGGGACCAAGTGCACCACCGGTCGGCCAGCCAAGCACCCCACCCGGCCTCTCTCCCCTCTCCACACGCCCTCCCCTGCTCACCAGTCGGCAGCCACAGCGCCCTCCCTGGCCCAAGGCGCCTCCGCCCGCCGCTCTCGCCGCCGCCGCCGCTCGCCACCGCGCTCGCCAGTTTCCGCCCCAACCGTGCCACCATGGCCTTGCGGTCGCCACCTGCGACACGCCTGCAGCGCGCGTTTGAGGAGCTGCGCCGGGAGCACCGCCTGCTGGTGGAAGAGGACTGCGCCTGCTGCGGCACCTGTGAGTGCGCGTGCAGCGGTGCTGTTGCGTTTTGCTTGCCTGCGGAGACTGCACTGAATCCAGTCAAGAAGGCGTTTTCTTGCAACCCACCCATCTTGCATGTGGTACACTGCTTGCAGGCGCGCACGCCGAGTGCAGCGAGCTGCTGTGCATGAAGCCGGACAAGGTGGGCTACATCTTCTACCACAACCAAGACCTGGACCTGGCGGCAGGTGGGTGGACAGTCAAGACTCGTTTGGATGGCTGGGGCGGGCTGACAAGGCTGGGCCGGCGCCAGGCTGCCATCTCGATGCATTGTCAGCCTGCCTGCTCTACTGTCACGCATCCCTGAACACCAGCCACCCACCTGTGCTGCCCGCTGCGCTGTGCAGGGAGCGGCACGCTGTGGTTGGGGCACGCCGCGCGCGACGACATGCCAGAAACCGTCCCCGCACTGGTGACCTGCGACTGCCTGCGGGAGCACGGCTTCGAGGCAAGCTGTTGGTTTCACGTTGCAAGGCAGCTGCGGCAGATGCAGCAGGCAGAGGGTGCGGAGGGTTGGATGGCAACGGCAGAGCAGCAGCGGCTGCTACGACTTAGCGCTGTGGCCTGCACTGTACCGGCCGGCCTGCTGCTGTCATGCTGCGCCTGACCTTGTGCAGCACCGCTCATGCTGCGCCTGCTGCGTCCGCTGTGCTGTGCAGGTCGTTTGGAATGGAGACGTGCGCACACGCATCAAGGCGGGTGCATCTGTCCACCCGGGCTCGTGCATTTGGTTGCCGAGTTCTGCTGAATCACTGTGGAACCGCCACTGTTCGGAACAGTTGCGCTTGCAAGTGGCCGCCACCCTGCGCTGCCACCTGGCCCCACGCATCCGCTCTGCTGCAACTCGCCTTGCTTCCTTTCACTGTCGCAGGTGTCTGTTCCCAAGGGCCCCGAGCGCGACTACTTCCGGCGCCAGCTGGAGGCGCAGTATGCTGAGTTTGAGGAGGAGTGGGGCCTCTATGGCGCCGAGGGGGGCGGAGGAGACGAGGAGGAGGGGGCGGGCACGGAGGGTGCAGCAGCGGGCAAGGCTGATGGGCAGGCGTGAGGCAGCAGCTGCTCCCCACGGCAGCGAGCAGCAATCTGGTGGAGCAGCCGTGAGCCGCTGTTCATTTGTGGCGGACTTGTACAGCAACCTGGTCAGCGCGCTTGCATGCGTTCGTTGCTTACATGCGCACATGTGCCTTCCTGCCATCGTCTCAGTCAAGCAAAGCTGGAGCTGCATGCAACATCGCAGCCAGCCATGCCGCACACAGTTGGGCACATCGCACCCCAAGTGCCCCCAGGTGAAGGGGCAGCGCAATGGCAGTGAACTGGAGGGGCGGTGTGAATGAAAGAGAAGGAGAGCTGTGGTAGCCAATGACTCGATGGGAAGGGTGGTGGGCGCGTGCTGCCCTCCAGTGATTGATCTTGGCAGTGGGTGTGAGAAGAGGGTGGGCCGAGCAGGGAGGGGAAGAGAATAAACATGGGCACCAATACATAGCGGCGGCAAATATGTGCACGAGCGCAGGGGCCACAGTGCGGCTGTGCACGCATCCGATAAACAACATTCGGTTGTTGCTAACAGAGGCTAGGTGAGAGGTGCTGGCTGTCGCGCTCAAGCAAGTAAAAGGAATGGGAAGAAAGTGGATCGCTGAGGATGGGCAGTTTTGACTGCTGCTGCACTGGCCCAGGGAGCATAATGCCTGCTGCTGTGCAGCCTACGGGGCACGCCCAGGGGCAGGAAAACGGACAGGCCTGAGCTACTGCGCCCCCGCGGGCTGCGGCAGGCTGGGCGCCCGCTCCGGCGCCGCAGCAAAAGGCGAGGCCAGGGAGGGAGCAGGGGCCGGTGCGGCTGCAAAGGGCGACGGCAGGGAGGGTGCGCGGGCTGCAGGGAACACCACCGTTGGCTTCTGAGCACCGGCGGCGGCAGAGGGATCTCTCTGACGCGCCATCCACGCCTCTTGCTCCCTGATCAGCTGGCGCTGCCTCGCCCGATGCTGCTCCTTCTCCTCGGCACTCAGCTGCTGCGGCTGCGGCGGCTGGCTGCGCGGCCGGCCCGAGCCGCGCGGCTGCTGCTGGGGGCTGCCCATCTCTGGACGGCTGGCCTCTTGGGAGGCGGGCCGAGAGTACAGGGCATCCTTGAGCTGCTGCACTTCCGCCAGGATGGTGGGGAAGTCGGGGCGGTCGGTGGGTTTGTAGCTCAGGCAGCGCCGGATGAGAGAGGCCAGGCCCGGTGGGATGTCGGATGGGATGGACATCGGCAGCTGGCCTGCGGCAGGGTGGAGGGGCGGGGAGGGGGCAGCAGAGTGCTGAGTGTGTGGCAGCAGAGGGCTGAGCGTGTGTGCGTTAGTCGGGACGCAGGGCGGGGGAGGCGCCTGGTGCAGGGGTGCGGCGAGGGGGAGGAGATGGGCAGCTGTGCTCATGCTGCGGGCGCGGCACAAGCAACGCGAGCGCGGAGCAAGAGCGCACCTTCGCCCACTTGGCGGATGATCTGGCCGTAGTGCAGGCCCATGTAGGCACGCTGCCCTGTCACCATCTCTAGGACGATCATTCCGAAGCTCCACACGTCTGTTGCCTTTGACAGCGTGCCGTGCTGCACAACCTCTGGCGGCATGTGGGTGACTGCAAGCAAGGGGAGTGCCAATGTGTCTCAATGCGGGGAAGTGAAGGCAGGGCATCGCTGTGCAATGGGCAGGCAGCAGGGTGGTCGCTGCTGCAGAAGGTGCGGCGGCGAGCGGAACGGGGCAAGGCATGAGGGGCAGCACGCACCTGTGCCCAGGCGGCAGGAGCGGCGCACTGCGTCTGCGCCGCCCATCACTGCCGACAGCCCAAAGTCGTTCACCTGCATAGATGCCAGGTGCGCAGACGAGTGAGACAGAGAGGTTGGTGGCAGGGTGCAGCTCGTGAGGCAGAAGCCACACCCAAGGCAGCTGGATAGCAGGGCACACAGCGGGGCAGCGCAGGGCAGGTAGCGCAGGGCAGCCCCGGCAGCCACGCCTGCCGACCACACCGCTGCCGCAGCCTGCCCCTGGCCCTGCACCCGAGTCCATGCCGCAATACACCCCACCCAGTCACCCACCTTGGCTTGCCACCGCCGCCCATCCTTGGTCGAGCTTGTGAGCAGCACATTGCTGGGGGTCAGGTCGCCGTGCAGCACATCATGAGCATGCAGGTAGGTGAGGGCGCCTGCAGAGCGTGGGGAGAGAGACTTGAAGTCTGTTTGTCAAGGCACAGAGATGCTGTTGCCGAGCGGCATGCTGTGGGCGTGCAGGCGGGCCCGCACGCTTCCAAAGGACGATGCAAATGGAGCAGCCTGGTTGTACAGCGTGCAGCTGCTGTCCTGGCGGACGCCACCTTGCCCCGGCCCACCTGCAATCTCCTGCGCCGTGGCCAGCACAGCGCGCAGGTCGGGGCCGGTGCCGCCCGACAGCTGCAGCATGCCGCGGTCCACTGCCTCAAACAGGCTGCCGCGGTTGCAAAACTCCTGCACGATCCACACTTGCTGGTGGCTGGCGCCGCCGCCCTCCACTTGCTCCTGTGGGGGAGAAGCGGGATGGGGAAGTGCAGCGCGTGTGCCCAGGGCGGTGCCGGCGGGCAAGCGTCACAGGCGCGCAGCCAGCGCAAGCACAGAGCACACGCTCATTACGCAGCGGTGTGCATCGCAAGCTGCACTGCATGCCTATTCTGCCGTATGGCACAAGCGCTCACCTCAACGCCCACGCCGTGCGCAAACGTGGTCACAATGTGTGGGTGGCCCATGCTGCGCGCCAGCAGCGCCTCCACCACGGCGGCCTGCAGGGCAGAGGAGGGCAGCATGGCAGACAAACGCACGTCTGTAAGACCAGGTGAGCCAACACTGGCGGTAACCGCTGACTGAGCTCGCTGACCCGGCCAAACCAAGCA
Source organism: Chlorella sp. CH2018 (assembly GCA_009928355.1). Lineage (NCBI taxonomy): Eukaryota > Viridiplantae > Chlorophyta > Trebouxiophyceae > Chlorellales > Chlorellaceae > Chlorella > Chlorella sp. CH2018. The sequence continues at coordinate 5,702 of VIYQ01006348.1, forward strand.
TCCAAACCATCCACTGCCTGGCAGGGTCTGCAACGCCGCCCGTGCGCTGCGCACACCATGAGTGCCTGTGGCCGTGCACGGACGCCCAACCGAGGGATCCCCCTGCTCCAGCCTCACCTGCGCACACATGCCGCGCGTCGGGCGCTTGCCGGACAGCCCACTGCCACCCGACGGCGCCCTGCTGCTGCCGCTGGGCAGCTCGGCGCTGGCCAGCGCGCCGCTGGTGCCGACGCTCTCTGGCTCCGAAATGCAGTCGATGATTTTGACCGCCACGCGGCCGCCCTGCAAAGTGCGAGCACAGAAGGAAGGAGAGCTGATTGGTGTGCAATTGTGCCAGACAAAACCCAGCACCCGACCCACGCACGGCCCTCCTCAAACAACATTGCTGGCGGCAAGCCAGCTAGTGCCAGCAAAACACTCTGGCTTGCCTGCCACATGCCGCGGTAGCAGCGCCCCATGGAGCCTGCACAGCAGGGGCAGCCAGGGGCTGAGAATTGAGGCTTCAGGCTGCGACAGCAACAGTTGGACCCATACCCCCGCCGTGGCTGGCAGCAAATGCTCAATTCTGGGGTGCAGCAGCGGGGCCTGCCCCTGTCACCCACCTGTGCCAATCAGAGTGCCGAGTGTCACCTGAGCAGGAGCCAGGGCAGGGACAACAGAGCCTCAGCTTGGGGATACCCTGCCGCCGAGTCCCAGAGGCAGCAAGCCACTCTCACACACACAGAGCACCCAACAACCGCACCACGGGGCTGGCGCCACCCCTCTCCTCACCTGCCATCGCCACACAATCCCCCGTCCGACACAACCAATAGAGCCCCTCACCTCCTTCATCACATCTGGCCGCAGGCGATAGAAGGCCGACACCGGGAAGCCCACTTGCCCAGGCTGAAACGGACGGAGGCGCACTGGAGAGTTGTTGGCTGGTGATGCGCAGCAGGTGGGAAGCAAGCCGTATGCTCACAGGCACTGCTGCACAGCATGTGCAGTACAAAACGCAGCAAGCACCAATCCAGCCCCGCGCCCACCTCCCGCCCACGCCTCACCCCTGCCGATGGCCCCGGCGTCTGCAGGTTGGTGGCGCTGCGGTCCCAGCCTTCTGGCCCCGGCCAGGACAGCGGCTGCCTGCCCCCAGTGGCCGTGGCAGCGCCCATGCTGACTCCATCAAAGCTCCTGAACGCCATACTAGACATGTCCTCCATCAGAGGAGAGAAGGGAGGAATCTCGCTGCAGCTCAGGCTGCGCGGGTCGGCCGGCGGCCGCTCCGCCAGCGCTGTCGCCACGTTGCCGGCCGCCTCCTGCTTCTGGACAATGGCGAAGTAGTACAGCGGGGCGGCACGCGCAGCTGGCCGGTCCACCGCGCCGTTGGGTGTGTTGGGCTGCAGCTCGGTGCTGCTGGTGACCCGGTCATGGTCATGTGCGTCTGCATCCGAGCATACTGAGCTGCCATCTCCAGACGTGCGCATGCGCATGGCTGGTATGCCAATGACCTGCTCCCCAGCCAGCAGCTGGTCGCTCTCAGCCGGGCGGAACATCAGTGTGAGCGGCCGCTGCTGGCTGCCGCTTGCGGCTGCATCGGCACTGCCGCTGCCGTCGGCGCTGCTGCTGCCTGGACCGCTGTCAAGGGCATCGGGGTTGGGCTGCAGGCGCAGGGTGAAGTCACGGCCCTCGCGCAGCGCCAGCAGGGCGGCCTGCGGGGGTAGGGCGTTGTTGGGCTGTCAAGTGCAGTGGAGTTAAAGCAGGTCAACGCAAGCCACCACACAATGTGCCCCCACGCGCCCCCACCCAGCTCACATTGTACGATCCAGGGCTAACATCAGCCACATGCTCGAACAGGTGCCAAAAGTCGGCACCTTCCGGCACCTCTGCTGCACGCCCCTTGGCTGCCGCATCTTGCGCGTGCTGCTGCATCGCGCCGACCACGCCGCTGCTGCCGGCAGCGCCTGCAAGCAGCTGCGGCATGCCTGCAATCGGGAAGGGGCGAGCGTGCCAAAGTGGGTGCGGGGGAATTGCGTGCATTGCTGCGGCATTATCGGACATCTGAATAAGCAAACAGCCTGGTGTGTGGCCTAGCTACAACATCTTGCACTATCGTCAGCTCTAGCACACAAAGACGCAGAGCAGTCCACCACAAGGCAGCGCCAGAAAGCAGCGCCTGACCTGCTGCCGACCGGAATGCTTCGTTGCACCAGACCATGCGCCACTGGGGCCCCGCCAGGTCCAGCAGCAGCACGCCCTCTGCATGAACAGTGTGCCAGGCAGCAGCCGCATGCTGGACTTGAGCATGCCAGCATGTCCGAAGATGCAGCGACAGGCACAGGCGCACGCACCAGCACCAGTAGTTCACAGCCTCCAAAACAGCGCAGGCGCGGCTGCAAGCTGCGTAGTGGAGTGTCAGTCACCAAAGCAGCACGCACCGTGGAAGCAGTCCAAGGCTCGTACGAGGTGCAGCTGCGAGGCCTGCTGCCGGTCTAGCACCTGCTGCTGCCACTTGAGGGCCTGCGGAGCAGCAGTGGAACATAAGGGTGAGCCATGCACAGCGGGAAGGCCCCGCTGTCACCTTGATTGCCAGCGGGGCAGCAACTGCGCAAGAGTGCTTCGCGAGCGATGAAGCGCACAGGCAGGTGTCACATGCGGCGAGCAGCAGCTCACAAGCTCGTGCTCCGTCTCTGCAACGCACAACTGACCCGAACCGTCCACTCCGCTCAGCACAGCAGGCCCACCCAGAGCACAAAAGGGCAGCGCTAAGAAGGGACATGGCACAAGCACCCACCAGCTCCTGCTCCATCTCCCGAACCGTCAGCTCCGCAAAGTGCGCCAGCAGCACCAGCTGCGAGGCCTGGAACTGGCGCGGCCGGAAGTCCATGATTGCCAAGGAGCCTGCAAGGCAGGCAGACAACAAAGCAGCTGTTCATTGAGCCGGTTGCGTGCATGGGAGCAAGCTGATACGTGCATACAGCATGTGGGCTGATGACCGAACACAACTTCCCAGCCAGCCTGCATGCCGTGCACAGCACATCGCTGCACAACCCGTGCAGCGCACCAAAGCGGTGCCCGCCGTTGCTGCTGATCAGGGGTGCTCCCGCAAAGAAGCGGATGTGGGGAGGCCCCGCCACATGCGGGGTATCCTTGAACCTGCGTGGGACAGCGGAAGGCGCACACAGCAGTGAGCGGCAGCAGTGAGCGGAGCTGCATGCCAATGCAAGCTGATGGACACTGCATTCGCTGTCGGTGACTGGCGCGATGCTGGACTCGCACAGTTCACAGCCGCAGCACCGCTTGCCCCAGGTGCAGCCACCTCCTTCCCAAAAAAAGCACAGCGGCAGCACGGACTGCCAAAAGAGCAGCTCACCGCCGGTCCTTCAATGCATCCTCCACCACCAGCACGGTGGGGCTGTCACCCGCCAGCACCCACTGGCAGAAAGACAGGGCGCGGGGAGCGCCTTCCTTGTAGCTCAGGTCGCCCTGCAGCACACACAGCCGAGTGGGCAGGGTTGGCATGCAGGCAAGGCAGGGCGGCAGGATGCCGGCTGTTACCAGGTGCGGCCACCGCGGGATTCGTCCCCTCACGTTCCGGTTTGAGAAGTGGTGTGCCTGGCTGATCACACTGGCGGCTCATCCCCACCCAGGCAGCTGCCCCGGCGCAAGCCGGGTCGCCGACTGACTGCGCGACGATTAGCATGTTCAGCAAGGGATGACAAATAGCGGGGTGTGCTGATACCGCCCAGCTGCGCACCTGTGGGGAGATGACATGCAGGTGCTCATCAATTGCGACTACAGCCGCCAGCGGCACACTGAACAGCTCCTTTATCAGGCTGCAGCACGTTGCATGGGGCAGGCAGGGAGGTGGGGGTGTGCCAGGTGGCAAGCTTGCGCCTCTTGGCCGGAGGCACCGCGTCTGGTGAAGGCGCAGGCGCAGGCAGGGCAGGGCGGGCGCTGGCGCGTGCAGCAGCAGCTGCCCAGCAAGGCAGGCCAGCAGCACCCACCGGGTTATTGTGGAGAAGCGTTCGTGCGGGCAGTTGAGCACGTTGAGCGCACGCAGTGCCTGCAAGCATCGGCTGGCAGGCACAGCATGCAGCTCAGGCATCCGGTACTGCTGGTGCCGCGAGACAGGCACGCACAAGCTGTGCAGCAGCAGCCCGGCCAACCTGCATGCACAACGGCAGGGCAACTACACTGCGCAGCGCGTGCGGGGCTTGCCTGCAGGCGCTCCGACTCGTGAGGGGTCACGAACACGGCCGGCCCACTGGATGCAGGCGCCAAGCCTGGGCACGCCTGGGCAACCGCGATGGACACATCCGACTGCACCACCGGGCTGTCGGAGGACAGCCCACTCTGCTGCTGGCCCTCACCACTGCCTCCGCGCGCCTCCTGCGCCGCCTCCCGTGCTACGGGCTGGGCCGGGGGAGCAGCGGCGGTGGGGCAAGCGGCTGCCACAGGTTGGGCGGTGCCGCCGCCGGCGGCGGCGGGGGCCTGCAGGGGAGGGGGCGGCGGCGCTGGGTGACCCGGGGCATGCTCACTGGCAGGGCGGGGGCTGGCGGCCTGCACCCAAGTCTCCTCCGCCTGCCCACCTCGCGGCGGCCTTGCGGCGCGCTGAGGCAGGCCCCCATGCGCTGCCTGCAGCCTGGGGCAGCGCCACTGCTGGTTTACAGCTGGTCCGGTCGCGGTTGGCACTCAGCAGCGAGCGGTGGCCTTGGCGGGAGTCGCTACTCCTCAGGAGCTTCCCTCGATCACGGCAAGCTTGATGGTGCACGGGCGACCAGCAGAAAACAAACAAGCGTGACGAGGCGGCGGTCCTGGGTGAGGCCTCTCTTACGCTCGCATCGCATCCTTCCCTGCCCCCGCCAGGCTGCCCGGTAAGTGCGGGGCGGCCCCCACGGTTGTCTGTGGGCGTCCGGCAGCGGGCGTCCCCGAGCCGGGAGTCGGTGCGCCACCGCCGCCGTCCCCCCCACCTCTGGACCCAGTCTGGAGCCGTCCTTCCACGCGCACCTGATGCCGTTACGCCTCCCAGCTTGCTACACACTCCTCGTGCACATGGTACAGGGTGGGGAGGCAGGCGGCTGGCAGGTGGGGCCCAGCCCGAGGTGTGCCGCTTCAACACGCAATGTCGGGACACGGGCTCGCACCGATATCGATGTGGGACAGCGTGGAATGCAGGCGCGTGCACAGGCGCGTGCCTGCCGGCCTTTGGGTGCGCAGGAGCGCTAGCAATGCAGCCGAGGCGCAACAGGGCCACAGTGCACATGCCTGTCGAGCAGCCTGCCGCCGGCTGTCGGGGCTCGAGGCAGCGGCAGCGCGAGCGCCGGACGGGGCAGTCCATTGGCGGTGTTCGGTTCAGGCCTGCATGTGGCTGTAAACTGCTACCCAGCAACCAAGTGCTCCAGCTGTGATCCACCTGGCCAGCCCCCGCTGTCCGCTGAGCCGCAGCTAGCTCAAGACGCTCAGCAGCAAAGCGGCGGCTGCAGCGGCGGCGCTGCGGGCACCAGCGCGCCTGCCGGCGGCCTCTACCATCGGCAGCGACTGATCGGTTGATGTCTCCGGGCTGGTGCGCACGGGCGCGGCGGCGGAGGCGACCACGTACGTTCGGCTCCAGCCCTGGGGCGGGCCCCCGCCTCCGTCTGGGCCTTCCTGGATCTATGGATCGCACGCCTGCACGGCAGCAGCAGCTGGCGGGCCATGGGGGCATGGCCGGCGGCGCCGCCGCCCACGCTTGCTGCTGCCGCCATGCCGGTCGGCTTGTGGCGTGCTCGTCCACGGCTGCACTTCCCTGCCAAGTCAGTCAAGCACAGGACACTGAGTTCCAGACCGCGCATGAGTGGGATGGGACTTGGCAGGCAGCAGTAGGATACCAGGAGTGAGGTCTGAGGAAGCCACGCCGCAGTTGTTGCGAACGCTGCCCAAGTCCGGGCGGTTGTAAGGCCTTTCCTTGCCTGCCCCAGCATCCATTCCTCCACTTGCAGACGTGTTCCACGACTCAGTTGCCACTTCTGCTGCTCCGCTGGTCAGCCTCAGCGCCGCCCTTGCACCCACTTACCAGCCGCCGCCTTCGTGTGTCCTGCCGCTTGGGAGCCACGTTCCCTTGCTGCTGAAGGCCGGGACACTGCCGCTGCCACCGTCAATTATCTCACACACCTAAGATACAATGGCGGAGTCACGCCTGCAGCGCGTGCGGCAGCACCTGGCCTCCTGCTGGGCGCTGCGCCCCGCGCTGCGCTCCCTGCTGCCGCAAGCCGGCCGCGGCAGCCGGCTGGCGCCGCTGGACGGCGCCCGCGCGCTCTGCATGCTGTGGGTCATCTGGTGAGCCCCCCAGCCAGCCCCCATGCTCCTCTTGCGGCTCCTTGTCATGTACACTGCGCTGGTGTCCACCTGGGATGTGCCTTTCTGCCACTCAGCATGTGCCTGTCGTTGCACAGGCACAGCCAATGCCGCCGCATCGCCGCAGCTTGCCCACCGCGCCCTCAGTGCCTCCCACCCTCAGGTTCCACGTGTTCGATGGCCCAATGGTGGAGCCCGACAGCCACTCCAATGAGAAGGTGGATGACCTGGTGTACCAGTCCATCACGCACCCCAGCAACCCGCCCTCCCTCATCTCCCGCTTCTACCGCTCCTGGCTGGCGCAGCCGGTGGGTGCACACAACATACCGCACCATGGCGGTCAGGGGGCTGTGCAAGTCACTGTGTCTGCGTATCAAGAAAGAGTTGGGGTTCTTGCACCTCTAGCTAGCCGCTAGCTGCTCATGACCCTGGCGCCCCCACCCACATCCCGCTCCACAGGTGCTGAACGGCGGGCAGGGCGTGGACGTCTTCTTTGCCATCTCAGGCTTCCTCATCGCCCACATCTGGATCA
>VIYQ01006349.1:0-12739 GCA_009928355.1 Chlorella sp. CH2018
CGGGTGGGAAGCAGCGGCAGCAGCGGCAGCGGCAGCGCAGGCAGCGGCAGCAGCAGCGGCAGCGGGGATGGCAGCGGCGGCATCAGCAGCACCAGCAGCACCATCACCACCACCAGCGCCAGCAACGACTTGCAGCAACACAACCCAGCGCTCACCCGACTCCTCGTCAAAGCCCAGCACACAAAAGTTGTTGCGCTCCGTCAGCAGCAGCAGCAGGTCTCGTGGCTCCCCAGCCGGCCGGAACAGCTGCAGCGCCGCCACACGGCCGTACAGTGGCACATCCAGCACGCCCTGCAGGCAGCAGCGTGGCACAGCGTCACTACGTCATATGCAACAGGGTGAAAGCAGCCGACACTGCAGTGGCGGCGGCCGCTGCCTGCTTGCATGCATGCTGCAACCTCATGGCACCATTGCAGGTAGCTAGACTACTGCCATTACTGCGACAGTGCACAGCCTGCCGCCAGCTTGCCTGCAGGCCCTCCGGCGTGAGGCGGTGCACCTCCAGCCGCGTGCTCTTGCTGCACCGCCGGGGAACGCAGTGCACACAGGTGAGGGGTGTTCAAGCAGCGGAGCAGGCGGCGGTGGAACTCTGTGAGTGAGCGGGCACTCATGCAGAGAGCGACAGCCGACAGCTGATGCACACATGCATGCAGGCAGTGGCAGCCTATCCGCTGAAACAGGATGCAGCACCCACGCTCACGAGATGACTAGGTTCAGATCGGAGGCGGACGTGAAGTGCCCCACAGCCGAGTGGTTGACCGCGGTGGGCTTGTGCGCCGACACCACATAGTTGAACTGGCAGCCCTGCATCGAGGTGTTGGGGCGGGGCAGGCAAGGAGTGAGCCATCGCACAGCTCTTTGCGATCTGCGGGCCAGGCGAGCACCAAGGCATCGTGCGGCTGTTGCGCCCGCTGCTGCCCACCCACCTCGCTGCCCACTTCCAGCGGCATGGCCGCCAGTCAAGCCGTGGGGCGGACCCAATCTGCAGGCAGCAGGGCTTGGAGCGGCAGCTTGCTGAACAGCGATCAAGAGCAGCAGAGCCGCGGCGGCACACGGAGGGCGGCGGTGCCCGCCAGGGCTCTGGGGTGCGGATCGCCTGCTGCATCCTGCCGGCGCACCGATGGGGCTGTCAGCACAATCACAGGCGGCTGATTGGGTCACAGGGGCTCGCTGGGAGCCTCCGAGCTCAATCGAGTGCGCCGCGGCGCTCCCAGTGGGCTTGCGGCCCTGGTCACGGTGTCTGGCAGCTGCGATCGCACCAATTGGTGTGGTTGACGAGGCGTGCGGCCCTCATGCCGCCCCGCCCCGCTGGCGCTCTTTGCCACGGCGCCCAGCAGGGCCGGCAGCTGTCTGCATGCCGCTCCGACACTTGGGCTGCGACCGATCGCTCGTTTGTCGCGCGGTGGCAGCGGGCAGGGGAGGCAGCGCGGCTGGACGCGGGCGTGTGGCCTGTGGCGCCCTGCGAGCTGCACTGGCGGACCGTGAGTTGCGGGTTAACTCGTGGGTGCTGGCGAGAAGCGCTTGCAGCCCCAGGCCTCACTGCCGCTGCACCACCAGCGCCCGCCGCCCGCGCCGCCTTGCGGAGCTGGCCCACCCTCTGCCTTGTTGCTGCCGCGCCACAGGGAGACTGCGGGCAGGAGCAGCGGCAAGCCGGAGCCCCAGGCGCTTGGACCACGGCTTCATGGCTCGCCGGCATGCCCGCCTGCAGCGGGCAGGCTGCCCCGCAGTGCTGATCCTGCTGCTGGCGGCAGCGGCGGCCACAGCGCAGGCGAGTGGTTCACCTGGCAAGGTTGCAGCATGCGGATTGCTGATCCTGCTGGCGAGTGAGGCTGCTGAAGCTGCCAGCTGCATGTTGGTCTGGCTGTGCCAATCTTCCTACTTGCCCGCCACTCCACCGCCGCTCTCGCTCCCCCTCCTGCCCACAGAGCAACCGGCCGGTGTTTACGGGCGTGCCCACCCGCATCGCCGATGGCGATACGCTCACGCTCCCGGGCGGCACTCGCATCCGCTTCTTTGGCATCGATGCTCCCGAGAGCGACCAGACCTGCAAGGACGCTCAGGGGGCCACCTGGGCCTGCGGTGCGTGCAGTGCAGATCAAGTTCAGGAGGATGCTCCTGTGCTGCAGCCTTGCGCCCCAGCCAGCAGCACGCCGCCTGCTGCAGTGCAGCTGCCCCTGCATGGCAGCATGAGGGGTGGCCCCCTTCGGGTGTGCGACGTGCTGTGCCTGCTGCCCGCGCTCTGCTGCCGCAGGCCAGGTGGCAGCGGATGCTCTGCGAGACAAGATTGGCAGCTCTGCGATCAGCTGTGAGCAGGTGAGCGTGGCATATCACAACAGATGGAGGTAGTGTGGGCACGTGGGGCAGGCACATTGCCGCAGGGGGCGTGCCAGCTGTTTCTGTTGTGCCTGGCATGCGGCTTGCAAGTACTCCCAAGCCCAGCAGCGCTGCAAGGTGCCCAGTGTGCTGCTGGCACTCGCCGAACATCCCAGCACGTGCTTGACCTCAGCTCTTCACCCCTGCCGTTGCATCCTACCGCAGAGAGACGTCGACCAGTACGGCCGCATCGTGGCAGTCTGCTCGCTGGCCCAGCCCGACGGCAGCAGTCTAGACTTGAATGACTGGATGGTGCGGCAGGGCAACGCTGTCGCGTACACACGCTTCACAGACGAGTATGTGGCGGCACAGGAGGAGGCACGGGCGGCGCGGCGCGGCCTGTGGCAGGGCGAGTTCCTGTGAGTGTGGCAGGAGGGCAGGCAAAACAAGTGGTTGTTGGGGAGGCTTTGTAGCAGGGAGAGTTCCTGTGAGTGTGCGAGAGAGGGCAGGTGGTGAGGCAGCTTTGGCAGGGCAGCAGGCTTTATAAGGGCGTGGCTGAGAAAGGAATCCGCTGTACAGGCCATGGCTACGCTGGAGTGATCACCTGCCGCTCCGGTGCCGCTGCTCCGCTCATCTTTGCTCCTCAGTCCCGCCCAGCTCACCCGCTGCTGTGCCGTCCCACCCCCTTCTGCCCCGGCAGGCTGCCATGGGATTACCGCCGTGGCACGGGTCAGCCCGTCACGGCCGGTTCCTTCCCTGGCCCAGGCAGCGTAGCACCCTCCCCGGGCCTTGCTGCTGAAGAGGCGGCTGCAGCAGCGGCGGGGGCACCGACGCCGGCGGATGCCCTCACTGATGCAGAGACAGCGGGCGGCCCCTGCCTCATCAAGGGCAACATCAACCGGGCTGGCGCCAAGATTTTCCACGTGCCGGGCAGCCCATCGTACGACCAAACACAGATTGACGAGTCGCAAGGGGAGCGGTGGTTCTGCAGCGAACAGGAGGCAATCGCGGCCGGCTGGCGAGCGCCAGGCTAGACGGTGTGTTTCTTGAGCCTTCACCTGGTCTGTCGCGACACTTGGCAGCGTGCCCATTGGCATACTGCTGTGTTACCTGTGCTGCCTGGTATTGACATCGTTTTTGCACTGTATTCATTGCTTCGACATGGCTGTTTTGCAAGCAAGGCTCAATTGCTCAGCTTGTTGGGACAGACATGCAAACAACACGTTGTGACTGAGCAGAGGGGGGGCGCTGGGCGCTACGAACACAAAGCATGCAAAAGGTACACATGCAGCAGCAGCAGCCGCGACTATTCAACCTCCCTGCGATGCACCAACTGCTGCCGCTGCCGCCGCCTCTTTCGCCGCCCGCCGCGCCGACCCCAGCGCCTTGCACACGCGGCAGTGCCCGCCCTCCCGCCAGTCGGCGTGCGAGCAGGCGGTGCCGCAGTACCACACCGCGCGGCAGGCACTGCACGCAGCAGGGGAGCAGAGCATGCAATGGTCAGCAGGCGCACAGCAGGCGCACAGCAAGCCCAGCGGCAGTCAGCTCTGTGCTTGCTCTTCGACCATCCCATCCACCATCTGCCCCTTCCACTCACCCACCCACCTGCACTTTTTGCTGCTGACACCCTGCCCCGCCGCCGGCCCGCCCTCGCCGCCCAGGTTGGTGCAGCGCAGGTAGGCGCAGGAGCGAGTAGCAGCGGCCTGCGCCAGCTCCAGCCGAGCTTCGGCATGCCGCTCAGGCTGCATGGCAGGCTGCCACCACTGGTGCAACAGGTCTGCCAGCTTGGCAGCGGCCGGCAGGCGGCTGGACAGCTCAGTTAGCTGCGCCAGCAGGGCAGCACTGCTGGCATCGCTGCTGCGCTCCAGCCCAGCGCTGCTGCCTGCTGCCTGCTGCAGCTGCTGCAGCAGGGGCTGCTGCTGTGGCGTTGGCGTTGCTGAGCTGGCACCTACTGTGCCAGCAGCAGAATCGAGGGCGCACAGCACGTTGGTGGCAATCGCCACCAGACCTGCCACCTGCGGAAATGACAGAGAGGTCACACAACCATGAACCAATCTTTCCGGCAACGCTTGGCGAGCGAGCAGCTTCATTAAAGGCAATCAACTGCACAGTCTTCCAGCAGGCAGGCCTCACCCCGTCGATGTTGCCGCTGTGCTCCATCTGTTGCGCCTCATCAAGCAATGATTGCAAGACGGCGCTGCGAGCCATGGCGGCAGCCAGCTCTGAGATCTCTCCTGCCGCCCGGATGCCCTCTTGCTCTGCTGCGGGCACCTGAGGCGCAGACGTATGCAGAGGCAAAAGTTGCGTGTTCATCAAGCATTTGGCAACAGTTGACTGAACGCCACGGAGTGTGCTGCACAGAGAACTGCCTGGGGCTATCCGCATTGCAGGTCAAGCTCGCCTTGAAGAGAAAAGGGGCCGTCCGTGATATCGCCTCACTGAGCAGCGTGGTAAGCGACGCGTCGGCCAGCAGGGCATTGCAGCTACTGCCGATCGTCAGCAAATCCAGCAGCATGTGATACACCGTGGCATTGTTGCGCGGCAGGCCACCCAGCTTGTCGACTGTCGTACGCAGTGCAGCCCAGTGCGCAGCGCGGATGCCATACACGCACTTCTGACTGCAGGTGCTAGGGGGAGGGGAGGCGTGCATGGTTTTAGCCTGCGTGTGCAACTGCGACTGCTAGCCACTCAACTATGTGCTGAACTTGCACGGCTGGTTGGTCGGGGCAGGCAATACAAAGCACAACTTGTGGCTACCTGAGCATGCCGGCCTCCATGCAGCACTGTGCCTCTTGCAGCAGCCCGAAGCGCAGGGAGCTGAACCCCTCCAGCAGTATTGATATGGTGCTTTCATTAGTGTCAGCGTGCGGCTGTGCTAAGGCTTGGGCAGCGGTGGGATTGGCCGCCAGCCAGGCCAGCAGCCGGCAGGTGCTGGTGTGCAGCGCCCACAGCTGCTGCATGAGGCTCTTGTCTGCAGCTCGCACTTGTGGAGCAGTCTGCTGAGCCTCCACAAATACAGCTGCTGTGCCAGCTTTGTCCAGCAACCGAGGCAGCAAGTGGGGCAGCAGCAGTGCAGAGTGCCGACAAACTGTCCCTCCCCAGGTGCCCGGCTCGAGCCCCAGGCAGCGGTCGTGCAGCTGCAGCAGTTGTGGTGCCAGGCGCACAGCTGCTTCAGCTGCCTCTGCCCAGGCCAGCAGTTGGCCTGTGTTGGCGATGGCAGGCAGATGGTCAAGTAGTATCACAGCTGCGGGCTCCAACCAAAAGCAAATGCTTGCCAGCCGACGCACTGGGACGCTGCTGTTGGCTGTCAGGGCAGCCAGCCAGGTGGCTATGCGCGGTACAGCTTCCACAAACGGCCAGGCCGCAGCTGAAGGTGCGCCAGCTGGCAGCCTGGGGCTCCGCACACACAGCACGCCCAGCAGGATTGCAGCACCCACGTGCGGCGCGCCGATAGTGTCAGCGGTGGCTGCATCAAGGCTGCACTGTGAGGGCAGAGCTGTCGCCACATGTATGGCGTGCTGAATGATGGCTGTGCCCCGCGGCTGCGCTAGTCGCTGCTCCAGCAGTTCCCGTATGCAGCTCACGTCCAGGGCAAATCCGAGACAGCATGCCAGCGAACCATGCGGGTGCGTGATGTCTGCCAACGTATCGGGCGAGCTGTGGGCCGCCAGCAGCGGCAGGCAGCGGTCCAGCAGCACCGACAGCACGGCCTGCTGGGTGGCAGGAGAGCGCTGCACCGCATCGTCGTAGGTGTCAGGCAGGCGGCTGAGCAGACAGTAGACCACATCCGCGCATCCGGCCAGCGCAGCGGCATAAAAATCTGCAAGTCATAAAGCACATGGACATGTCAAATCAAGTTGCATGGGTTGATGTCGGCTTTGTGTTTGTTGTAGGAAACGTGTGGTATCTTACCCGATGCGTAGGAAAATGGCAGCGCCAGCAGCGCCTGGCCCAAATCCAGTAGCCAAGGAACCACAGCTTCTGGCCGCCCCGCTGTCCTCACAAATGCTGCTGCCGCCTGTGGCTGGCGCTGCGGGTCGACAGCCCGCTGAACCACACTGCTGGCAGCAACCAGCTGGCGGCTTAGTATGTGAAGCGTGACCGTCTGCCTTGCCTCAGCATCAAAACCTGAGGCAGCTGTGAGACGCAGAAAGTGCAGGCCGGTGCCAATCAGAAACGCCAGGGTGCTGGCCAGGCGGAAAGCATCGTTGTGACCCAGCGGCAGCCGGCCCGACAGCAGGGCGCAGCCGTGGATGGCCACACAGGCAGCCTCAAACTGTATAGCCAGAGCATCACTGAAGACCAAACTGCTCTGAAGCTAGCGGTTGAGTGGCCCAAACTGCTGCAGCAGGGCTGCCCAAGCACTGCAGCAGGGCATTGGGAACGGGCAAGGCATGGACGGCGGCAGCCTCACGCCGCCGCCTGCCGCAGGTGCACCTGCTGATCAAGGCCGCGCTCACCTTGCGGTTTGGCCATCCTCCTGGACAGCACTGCTGAGTGCCGTGTGCTGGAAAGCCAGAGCCTCATGGAACAGAGCCGAGGCGCTGGGTCGGGAGGCGCACGGCGCGGAGAAGCCGTGTGCCAGCCGCTGCAGCTGCTGGATCAAGTCGCTGGACATGGCGGCAGTGTATGAGAGAAGCGATGCGGGCTTGGCGGCGCAGGGTTGACACCGCCGCCCGCTGAGCTGGCAGCGGAGCGGGCAAACGTCTGCATCGCTGCTGCTGCTGCTGCTGCTGCTGCTGCTGCCCTCTTCCAGTGGCAAGCTTGTGTCAGCTTCGACGCGCATCGCACTGTGTATGGATATTTTGGTCATCATTAATCAATGTTCTCAATCCACTCACCACCCAGATGCCCCCTGGTCGTTTTGCCTGCGCAGGTGCGCACCCCTGGCAGCTCAGGTCAGCAGGCACTTGCATGTCACACAAACACACATGAAAAACAACTGCACATGACAACAGATGCATGCAAGACAAGCAGCAGATCGACCCTTTTCCCAACGCACACAGATTGCTCAGCTGCCCTGCTGCCCCTCAGCAGCCGCTGCAGCCGCCACCGTCGCCGCCTCCTTGGCCGCCCGCCGCGCTGCGCCCAGCGCGTGGCACACGCGGCGGTGCCCGCCCTCCCGCCAGTCGGCGTGCGAGCAGGCGGTGCCGCAGTACAACACCGCGCGGCAGGCGCTGCACGCAGCAGGGGAGCAGAGCATGCTGTGGTCAGCAGGTGCACGGCAGGCCCACAGCAAGCCCAGCGGCGGTTCCAACGGAACGGTTCAAACGGAACGGTTCCAACGCAGGCCGTGCTGTCGGTGCTGCTGGACCGCTGCCTGCCGCTGCTGGCGGCCGATTGCTTGCCGGAGGCCCTGGCGGACGTGAGCCACACGCGTACCCATCTGGCCTGGTCTCTGGCCAGTGCGGCGATTTCGCCTGGTTTGAATGAAGCGCTGATTGAGCGGCTGCAGCAGCCGCAGGCGGCGGCCTCCCTTCGGCAGGCGGTGCGTGTGGTGGCCTCCCTGCCGCGGCGGCGCGGCGCGGCGGGCACAGCTGGCACCTTTGGTGGGCAGCATGCAGGCGCCGCCCTCCTGCTGGCCCGCCTGTGCATCAGCGGCAACCTGCCAGCCAGCACGGCGGCAGCCGCCTCCCAACAGTTTGTGACGGCACTGCCAGGCATTGCAGCAACCCTCGCGGCACTTGCCGACGATGACAGCATCCCTGCAGAACAGCTGGCTGGTTTTTGCTGCGGACTGCAGCAAGCCAGCAACGCGCTGCTTGGGCAGCTGCCGGCCATCAGGAGCGACAGCCAGCTGGCGGCATGGGCAGCCGCAACGGACGCCTCTGTGCGGCTAGTGCCGACACTGCTGCGGCTGCGCGAGCGCTGGTTGGCACCTGAGCAAGATTTGCAGCAGGTGCCTGCGCAGCTGTCGCAGCAGCTGCTCGGCCTGCTAGACAGAGCTGAGTCAGCTGCGAAGCATGTCGCAGCAAAGGCCCAAGTCCAGCAGCAGTCTGTGGCAGCAAACAAGGAGCTGGCGAGGCAGCTGTGGGCGCTGCACACCAGCCTGTGCCGCCTGGTGGCCTGGCTGGCCGCAGACCCCTCCGGCGCCCGCACTGCGCTGCTGCCGCAGGGCGACGAGCCCAGCATCACCCATCTGCTCCAATGGTTCAGCGCTGTGCGGTATGCCACCGTGTCGGAGGCAGTGACTGCCTATGAAGAGGGCATGCTGAGGTGCGCGAGAGCGGTGTGGATGCAGGTGGCTGGGATGTGCTCCTCAGGGCCTAATGTCCAAACTTGTTGTTGCGCTCAGGTGCACCCTACTGCCCTGGGTTCCTCCGCATCCCCTTGCCCCCAAACCCACCCTCATTTTCCCCCCGCTCCTCCGCTGCATCACAGCCAGGAGAGCGTGCTCGGCATCTGCGTGGCGCATGGGGCGGCTCTGCAGACGGTCATCACAATGCTGGGCGGCCTACCCGGCTGCGGCAGCGTGCTGCCACACGTTGTGGCAGACCTCCACTCCCTCAGTTTGGCCTGCAGCCGTAGCGCCGCTCTGGTGGATGCCTCACTGACGGACCTGTTCAGCGGCGCGATAGTGGAGCTGGCCCCAACCCTGTCCCAGGTGGGAACACTGCAGCTGATGTGCACCCCAGGCACACTGCGGCCAGTGGTGTCTGCAGTGTCACACGGTGACTGTTGCGGCTGGCTGGGAGGTTAGGTGCTTCCTGCCTTGCTTGCTGTGCCCTGAGACTATTCGCTGTGTCTTCTGCACCCAGGATCCCGAGGCAGAACATGCAGTGACTGATTCAGCTGGTACATTTCCGTGGCTAGCAGCGGCCATGACGCGCAGCGGTGCGCTGGAGACAGTGCTGGCGGAGGCTCGGCGGCTGGAGCGCGGCGGCAACGCCTACGCGGTGAGCATGCCTTGCCAGTTCTGTACTACCAGCTTGGGCACTTCACTGTCAAATGTTGTGTGTGCTTCACCTTTGTTGTGCCATGCAGGCAGCTGGGCTGGCCGTCACTGCCAAGAATGTGCTTTACGCCCTCGGCCGTGCTGTCGCGGAGGCAATTGATGCTGCTGCCGAGCCCACGCCACAGCAGCAGCCCCTGCTGCGCCAGCTGCGGCACGCGGCGGGCGCCAGCGCTGGGCTGGAGTGCATTCGCGCGGCTGACGATGCCGCTCTGGTGGCACAGCTGCCTGATCTCTCCAGCCGCCGGCCGGCCGCTGCCAAGCTGGCAGACCTGCTGCACCAGTGGTGGCAGCCGGCCATGCAGCCGGAGTGGCATGCTGAGGCACAGCTGGCGCTGGCGCAGGCCGCTGCCACCCGCTCCTGTGCCTACCTGCGCTGCGCCAACCTGGGCGGCGAGGGTGGGCCAGCGGCGGGGCAGGGTGTGGGTAGCATGCGGTGCAGGTGGGTGGTTGGTCAGATGGGGGTGAGTGGGGGGCAGATGGGATGGTCGAAGAGCAGAGTGCAGAGGTGAACTGCTGCTGGGCTTGCTGTTTGCCTGCTGTGCGCCTGCTGACCACGGCATGCCCTGCCCCCCTGCTGTACGCAGCGCCTGCCGCGCGGTGTGGTACTGCGGCACCGCCTGCTCGCACGCCGACTGGCGGTCGGGGCACAAGCGCATGTGCAAGGCGCTGTGTGCTGCGCGGCGGGCGGCCAAGGAGGCAGCGGCAGCGGAGGCGGCGGCTGATGAGGTGCAGCAGAGTAGCGGAGTTTCATTGCGTAGCGTCGTGTATAGCTTGCCTGACTGGCCCATGCTTGCAATTTTCGCCATGCATTGCAGCTGTGACTTGCATAGCCCAGTCAAATGGCAGAAGCGCCATCATGCCTACTGCACCTGGCGTCCAGCAGCAGCAGCAGCGACGGTGGTGCCGGCAGCAGCGGTGGCGGCGGCTGAGGGTGCAAGCAGCGGGCGGCGGGTATTGCAGCAGCGAATTGCCGCTTCTTAAGGGTCTGCTGCTGCAACTTGCAAGCTGCACGGCTGCACAGACCGCGCCAGGTGCCGACCGCCCATGTTGAACAGGCTCCGGGCATGAGAGCTGCGCAGACGCGCGTCGATCAGTGCATTGTGTTTTCATGCAGAAGCTCTCCGCTCCGATTAGCCGAGCCCGAGCAAAAGTTGCGCTGGCCGCACTTGCGACCGCTGCAGGCCCTCTCAAGCCGATCACGAGTGTTATAAGAAGCATTGCATCTCGTCGATGGGGCGCCGGCAGGCGACGGGCGGCCCCACTGCCGCCGCCGCCGCTGCCGCCACCCTGCGGCCCGAGCAGCTGCCGTCACCGCAGCCCTATGCATCCCCGCCACGGCGGCCCTGGCGCAAAGTTCTGTACGAGCGGCAGCCGCACGGCGATGCCTACACGGCAGAGAGCTTCCTGGAGGAGCTGGTTGTGAATGCCACGGTGCGGCAGTGGGCTGCCTGCATGTGAATGTTCACATGATGCAGCGGCCACCGTGCAGCAGCTTGTGGTGAAACACAACCGGGCTCCCACTTGCCGCTGTAGAGAGGCTCGACGGCATATCTGGTTGCAACCTAGACTTTTAAGCCTTTGTGCCCAAGCTGCTGCGTCTGTCCACTGCTTGTTGTGCAGGTGCCGCAGCGCGACTATGCCACCGTGGCCTGGTCAACGCTGGTGGTTGACCAGCAGCTGGCCAGCGTGGCCATTGTGGGCTCTGCCTCCTTCCAGCTGTACCGGGTGGGTGGGTGGAGCAGAGGGCGCAGAGGGTGCTCCCGCTGTCCAGTGGGTGCAGCTGATGCAGAGCTGAATGGTTGGTGCAACAGAGCTGCTGCTACTGCTGCTGCTGGTGTTGCTGCTGCTGCCGCTGCTGCTGCCGCCGCTGCTGCTGCTGCTGCTGCTCAAGAGTGGGTGGGGACCCTTGAGCACCCACAGCTTGTGCGGCGCCGCTGCCGCTCCAACTGCAGGGCGGCATCACCCCTCGGCAGCTGCTGATGGCGGACGTGCTGCTCATGGCACTGGGCTCCCTGCTCTACTTGCTGAGCCTGGCTTGGATGGCAGCCACCGGCCGCCGGGTCGGTTTTCCTGGAGCAGCAACAGCAGAAGCGGCACAGGGATCCGGATCGCTGCCGGCGACGCCTGGCGGCAGCCCCGCCAAGGCGCCGATGGTGCTCACACCAGTGGCGGCAGGAGCGGCGGGAGCAGCGGCAGGCAGCGGAGCAGCGATAAGGGCAGGGTCATTCCTGCCCTCCCCCTCGCCCACCAAGCTGCGCTCAGCAGCTGGAATTGCAGCCAGTTCATCTGGCAGCACAGCTGGGCCGCTCGACTGGCGGCAGCTGGCGGATGGGGCCAGCAGCCTGGGGGCCTTAGCGGCAGCCACAGGACTGCTGTCGCCCCTGTTGGGCACGCTCACAGAAAACGTCAGCTCAGACTCGATCATCGCCTGCGCCTGCCTGCTGCTGCTGGGTGAGTGGAGGGCGCTGTGCTGCACCCTGGCCGCTCTGCACGCCGACAGACCGCTGCTGCACCTTGGCCGCTCTGCACGCCGACAGACCGCTGCTGCTGCTGCCATGCCCTGCTGCCTGATTGGGCATGCCTGCCGGCTGGCTCGAGCGTGTTGTCCTCAGGCTGCTGCTTGCCCTATCCCCACCCGCCTGCAGCCCACCTGTACCTTCATGACTACCACTTCACTGCCGGCCTGACCGCCCACCTCAGCGGCAGCTTGGCGCTGGGCTGTGCTGTGTGCGGCAGCGTGCTGATTGCGTCGCGGCTGCGCAGCCCGCTGGCGGTGTATGCACAGGCGAGCTGGAGAGATGGAGAGATGGATCGTGAGGGTTGACAGGGTTGACAGCGTTCCGGCTGGTGCGTAGATGCCTGTGGCAGCAGCTGCTTCAACCTTCCTTCTTGCCAACCCACCCACCCTCACCCTCTGCAGCTGCTGCTGTCGCTGGAACTGTACATACTGGGCCCGTACTGCCGCCGCCAGGTGGCTGCCGCTTCACCTGCTGCACACGCTGTGCTCACAGCAGCCATGGCAACCACAGCGGGCATGCTGCTGGCCCGTCACTCCCCGCTGCTCACTTCGGCATTCACCTGCGCACTGGCGTTCATCTCGCTTGTGTGCCCCTGGTGGCTGGTGCGCCCGAGCGATGCCTCGCCTTTGCACTGCCTGCTGCACTGCTGTTTGGCAGCTGCCTGCTGCAATCAGTGCACTGGACTGCCCTGCTCAGCAGTCAATTAACTCCCCTGCCAATCTCTGACAGCCTCCAGTTCGCTTGGTCTGAATACTCCCATCCTCACCCCTTGTACATATTATATTTTGCAGGTGCGCATCCACAAGTTCAAGGCCGCCATCAACGGGCCATGGGACGAGGCGGTGCCACGGCTGTCGCGGCGCGTCCGAGCCCAGCTGGCGCGGCCGTTGTGACCCTGCGGCGCAGTGGGCTTGCTTGCTTCCCTGACGCTCTGAGCACGCACATGAGCGTG
>VIYQ01006354.1:0-27495 GCA_009928355.1 Chlorella sp. CH2018
CCCCTCGCCCGCCCTCGCCGCCGCCGCCAGCCATCATTGTGGTGCCGGGAGTGCCGCCGCCACAACCGCCGCCGCCCCCGGCCCCTCCTCCTGTGGCGCCTGCTGTGCCAATCGTGCCAGACGTGCCCCAGCCCGCTGACAAGTAAGCCCGCTTAGCCATTGCGCTCAGCCATTGCATGTCCGACGGCTGCAGCCTGGAGCCGCAGCTGACATGCGCCACATGCATGGCTCATTGGAAGCAATGGGACTTTCATTGGAAGCAATGGGACTTTCATTGGAAGCAATGGGACTTGAGTCTGACCAGCCTGATGCTGGCACCCACCGTTGTGGTGCAGGTTTGTGCCGGCGCCGCCTGCGGTTGACAGCGACCCTCCCGTGCTGCGCCTGCTGGGCGGGCCACAGCTGGTTGTGCAGCAGGGCCAGCTGCTGCAGCAGGCACCAGGTGGGTGCGCTGTGGGTGCAGCTGCTGAATGTCAATGCAAACTCACGCGCGCCTGATACGAACTGAGGCAGTCGTGCACGTCCAGCCCGAGCTGCTATTCCCTTGGGAGTGGCCTGGCCAGTACCTTGCTCTCATTCCCCAAACATGCAGGGTTTGGCTCAACTGCAGTGAATGGTGTGGACTGTGCTGCGACCTTCATCTCCAATCCCCAAACGTGCAGGGTTTGGAGCCACGGCGGTGGATGCCGTGGACGGCGCTGTGACCACCATCTCCATTTCAGGCCTCCCAGCCGTCAACACCAGCCAGGTGGGCATGCACCTCATCCCGATTCACACTGCTCACCTGCTGGGCTCCCAACCAAGGCACACCTCGGCAGCCGGCAAGGCACACCTCGGCAGCCGGCAGACGCTGTGCAGATGGGTATCCTCCTGAATGTGCCGAGGTCCCATCAGCCCCACCTGCACACTTCACTCGTCAGGAGAAATAGAGAGAGGCGCGGCAGTATGACCTCTTCTGCACACTTGCCTTGCAGGCCGGCCGCTACAGCATCACTTACTCAGCCAGCGACCGAGCCGGCAATGTGGCAACCGCCTCTCAGGCGGTGGTGGTGCAAAGCCCGTGCAGCGCCCCGGAGCGGCTGTGCCTGTCCAGCTGCGCCTGCAGCTCGTTTGGGTGAGCTGTGACTCTGGGTGTGTAGCGAATTTGGCAGGGGTATGCTGGCATCGGGCTTACTCCGCGTTCATGTGTGTGCGAACTAACGTATCATCTCAGAGTAGCCAGCATCCCCCTTCATGCCCTGCCTGCAGAGTGTGCCTGGGCGGCGGCAAGCCCTGCCCCTCTGTCGCCGCCACGTCCAGCGGAGGCAGCACCTCATCTGGATCGAGCGGCGGCAGCAGCAGCGGCACCGGCGGCACCGGCGGCAGTGTCGCAGCGGCGGCTGTGGACACCACCCCTCCAGTCATCATTCTGGGCAATGCCAGCTGCGCTGCCGGCAGTACAGCGGCTGGGAGCGCTGCCGTCAGCAATTTACGGGCGGTGACGGCTGCTGGAACGGAAGTGATGCTCACATCGGTACCTGTCGGTGAGCTACGGTTGTGCACTGAGCCAGCTTTAGCTGTGCTTGGGGCCATTGCAGAGCCGACCGTGGTTTGCAGCCTGGTGTTTTGTGGATGGCAGGCAGCAGGCACGCTGGCCTGGCTGCATCCAGCTTGCACTCCTCTGCAAGCGCTGCCAAGCCCTCTCTGCCGCCACCGAAAGCTGCAGGCTGCGCCTTCCGAGACAACTGGACAGCGTGGGATGCTGTGGACGGCAACCTGACAGCTGGCGCCAGCTCGTTTGGCGCGGCGGCGGTCGACACCTCAGCACCCACCTGGCCTAACCAGCTCTTTGTCATTGCTTACCAGGCAGCCGATGCAGCCGGCAACGTGGCAGCCCCCAAGCAGCGCAGGGTGGCAGTGGTGTGCCCGCCAGGCGAGGCGCCATGCAACAGCACCAGCCTGCTGGCCGCGCTCAGTGGGCGCAGCGGCAGCGGCAAGCCCTACTGCAGCACCCAAGGCGGCATGTGCTTGGGGCCTCCCCCGGCCGCCGCAGTCGGCAGCACAGGCACAGGCACAGGCACAGGCAGCATTGCTGCCCCACTGCCGCAGCTGGACCTGCTTGGTCCGGCGGTGGTGTATATGCCAGTGGGGCAGGTATATGCCGCCTGCCCATCCAGCCCACCCGCCGACATGCTGTGCGACCGGTGAGGAGGTGCCAGTGGTTCAATGGTTCATTGATCATTTCGGCGCATGCCTGATCATGGGTGCTGCCTGTTGCCAATCATGCCAAATGGGCCATCCAATGGGAGCGCTGTCTGTTCTTTTACCCACGCACTGCAGGGGGGCCACTGCGTGGCAGCAGCAAGACGGCAGCCTCACTCCGTACGTGGAGGCCTGCAGCAGCAGCACCAGCCGCCTGCTGTTCTCTGCCTCAGGTGCCGGCCTGGGGTTGAAGGCTGTCTTGGCTGCAAGTTCTCCTCAGTTGGCACGCGGCCTGTGGATCAGAATCTGATCACATCTGATCACATCTGATGTGATACTTCCAGCCTTCACCCGCCGGCTGCTGCAATGGCGGCTGCTGCCATGCCGGCTGCCCAACTCTTACTGCCGCCCATCCTCGCCCACCCCCTGCAGGCCTGGCTGGCTGCAACATCAGCACTGCAGCCCCTGGGCTGCGCAACATCACCTTCACAGTAACTGACTCCCTTGGCCGGCGGGTAGCGGCCAACCGCACGCTGGTTGTGCAGCAGCAGTGCGCCGCGGGCGAGCGGCGCTGCTCAGACCAGGTGGGCAGGGAGTGCTTTCGACAGCGTGTGCAAATGCCCGCAGGTGTGAGCCGTCCACCAAGGGCTTTTCCAGCAGCTTGGTTGACTGATTCATATGCGACAGCTTGGTTGTCTGATTGCTGGCGTACTGGGAGCATGCTGCCTCTCCCTTTGTTGCTGCTCTTCCACGAGTTCATTCAATGATTTTGACTTGTGTCTGCAGATCAGCTGCAGCGTGGGCGGCACGTGCTTGGCAGACCTTGCGGGCCCCAGCAGCAGCGGCAGCCCTGCCACCTCCCAGCCAGCAGCCACGCCCCAGCCTCCCACCATCCAGCTCATCACCACGCCCGCTTTGCCTGCTGCGCTCAGCATCAGGCAGGGCAGCAGCTACGCGGCGTGTGCATCCGGGCAGCAGCCCAGCAAGGACTTCCCTTGCGAGCTGGGAGCCACTGCCGCCTTTGGTGGCGCCAACCTCACAGCCGCGGTGCTGGCCTGCCCACCGCCCAGCTGCCTGGGCAGTACGCGCTGCCCGCAGGTGGGGAGCCTGTAGTTGTGTGTATATCGCCGCTGCTGACGCGGGTTTGCTTGGAGGCTATCCACCCCCCTGAGGAGCTTGTGCGCATGCCAGCAACTGCTGCGCGTGTGTGCATGCCTGGCAGTACCGCATGGCAAGCCTGCAAGCAGGAACGCATCTCATGCATTCTCGCGCCTGCATCCACCACTCTCACTCATGCATTCCAACACAAATTTCTGGCTTCCCATGCAGGCGCTGTTCAGCAGCAGGGGCCTGGCGCAGTGCACCATCGACACCTCACAGCCGGTCGGCACCGTCATCCAGGCAAGCATTGAAATGTATTTAGTATCCAGTATCGAAGTCAGCTGCAGCCTGCAATCTGCTGTTGCCGGCTGGCCACAGAAGGCAGGCGGCTGAGGTGTGTTGTGCGCACACCCCCACAGACTGCCAGTGGCTGAGCGGTGTTGTGTGCTCACGCCCCATGCATCAACTTGTAGGTGCCGTTTGTGGTATGGAGCACTGCCCAGCCCGCCCTGAACGCAACCATCGCTCGCACGCTGGTCCTCGCCCCGCCCTGCGACCCCGGCCTGTATGCCTGCCCCGCAGCCGGCGGCAAGACAGTGTGCAGCGGTGTGCCCTGCGCCCTGCTGGCAAGCCGGCTGCCACAGCGCTCTGGCCCACTGGTGGCGCTTGTGGCCGCTGGACCCGCAGCACAGCCACCGGCGCCACCTGCTGGGGGCAGCAGGGCACCGCCGCCGCCATGGCGTGCCCTGCCGCCGCCGCCCCCGTCAGCCCAGCTGCAGTTGCAGCAGGAGCAAGTTGTGGTCATGAGCTACGGCCAGCCGCCTGAGCAGAGCTTGCTGCCGTGCTCCACTGCCGCTGAGGCGGCTGGCGGCGGCTGCAGGGCTGTGGCATACGATGCAGCGGTGAGCTGAGTGGGCAGGCAGGGTGGGCATGCAGTGGCTTGTTTGCAGTGTTGCATGTGCAATTCGCTTGCATCAGGCGCCCGTCGCACCACCTACCGACTCCGTGGTACCTCGTCCGTTTGCTACACCATGCAGCACAATGTGGTTGGCCTTGCCATCGCTGCTCCCGCCCTATCCCTGCCATACCCTCTACAGGGCAACGACCGGTCGCCCGACATCTCAGTGGCAGACGCCACGTGCACCAAGGCCGTCACTGCTGCTTCTGACACCCTCTGCTGGCCATGCGACCTCAGCGCGGCGCAGCAGGGAACCTGCCTGCCGGGGAGCTACACACTCAACTTCACAGGTGCTTGGTGCTGCTGGCTTGCATGGCATTTGCTGGTCCCCCTGCCATGCATGTCTGCGCATGACTGGTCAGCGCTGCTCAGCGCTTACTAGTTGAGCTGAAAAGCAGCCCCGCTCTGCTCCCCGCTGCAGTGGTGGATGACGCTGGCGCCTCTTCCACCGCCCAGCTGCGCCTGCTGCTGGTGCAGCGCTTCTACCTTGCAGCCACAGTCAGCATGTTCCCTGGAGAGGACATTGGCAGCAGCCCGGAAACCCCCGCAGCCGCTGCAGCGGCAGCGGCAGAGACGGTGGCGGGAAATGCAACACTCCTGCACCAGCTGGCTGTTGCATTCAATGCTAGCCTGGCACCAGCTCTGCAGCCCCTCCAGCTCAACATTACTGCCGCCAGCACCAGCCAGGCGGCAGCAGGGACCGCCGCAGTGGCAGCCATGGCACCCGAGGGGGCAGCGATCGCAGCCGCAGGGCCAGTCCAGGCGCTGAGCGGCCGGCGGCGGCGGATGGCACAGGCGCCAGCACCGACCTCTGAAGCAGCAGGCTCCACTCCAGCCCTCCAGCTCACCTTTACTCTGGAGGCTTTAAGCCCCAACCCCCTGCTGTATGCTGGAGGCACCGCTCCCACCCTGCCGCCTGCCGCTGCTTCCCAGCTGCAGCTTCAATCAATCGATGCTGCCTTTGCCGACAGCCTGCAGCAGACAGCAGCTGCAGCCTGCGCAGCCCTGGCGGTCGTCTTGGCTGGCAACTCTGCCACTGCGGCGGCGCTGCAGGGCGCAGGGGGCAGCTTCAGCTGTAGCCCTCCCGCCCCAATGGGCAGTATCCAGGCCATCACCCCTGCAGTCAGCTTTGACGCCGCCTCCTGGCTGCCGGGTGAGCTGGTTCGGTTGCTGCGGGCGGATGGGGAATGGCAGTGCTCTCAGCTCTGCATGTCAATTTGCAGACCTGCAGTTGTGCTTCGTTCCCTGCAAGTAGTGTTTGCAATGCCACCACAGCCAGCTGACGACACAGCAGACATCGAAAGAGCAGTGGCTGACTCACCAGCAAAGCTCCGTCCTGCTGGCTGTTCCCCTTTGCTGCAGTCCTGGGAGCCCTGAGTGCGGCAGACCAGCAGCTGCAGGCGCTTCGGGCCACCCTGGCCGCCTCCGCTGCTTCTGTCGACTCAGGCCAGCAGCTGGCTGCCATTGCCTCGGCCTGGGGAGCGCTCATGACCGCTTACAACGGCAGCCAGGTGCGGCCTGGAGTGTTGATTCACCGCCTCCCTCCCTCACGTCTCCTCTCTCGCACAGCAGCCCTCTTCTGCCCTGCAACCGGTGGCAGCCTCCCTGCAAATTTCGCCACCCCATGTACACCTCTTGATGCTGGCAAACGCCCTCCCCGCCTGCTCCCTCCCCAGCTGTCCCTGCCTGCCCTGCGAGCTGCGGCAGCCTTCATGCAAACCGTGCCACCCCATATGCACCCTTCACTGCTAAGTCAAAAGCCATTCCCCACTGCCTCCTCCCTCCGCAGCTGTCCCTACCTGAGCTGCAAGCGGTGGCAGCTTCCCTGCAGACCGCCGCCCCGCTGCTGGGCCTGCCGGTGCTGACCACCAGCGCAGCCGCCGCGGTGCAGCGCAGCCAGTATGCAGCACTGACGTCGCTCTCGGGCATCAACCTGTTTAGGTGGGGCGGGGAGCTTGCCTGGGAAATGGGAATGCTTTGTTTGTTTGAGCAAAGTTGTGACTGCAAGCAAACAGCTTGCTTCCGCCGTCCGGAGGGACTCTCTGCGGGTGCTTCTTGCAATCGATCGATGCATCAACTGGCTCAGCCAGTTGCCCCTTCCTCGTTTCCCGCAGCGCGGGGCTGCTGGCCGACGCTGCCTCCCAGTCTCTCTACTGCCAGCAGCAGGGCGGCGGCAGCGGCGCCAGCCGCCTGGCCTTCTGCCTGGACTCACACACCGGCGCTGGCTGCAGCTCAACAGAGGCGGCAGTGGGGGAGCGGGCCAGC
The DNA here is from genome assembly GCA_009928355.1 of Chlorella sp. CH2018. Taxonomy (NCBI): domain Eukaryota; kingdom Viridiplantae; phylum Chlorophyta; class Trebouxiophyceae; order Chlorellales; family Chlorellaceae; genus Chlorella; species Chlorella sp. CH2018. The sequence goes on from VIYQ01006354.1 coordinate 6,506, forward strand.
GGGCGACGGCAGTACATAGGTGTGCGGGTGGGCGGCGCCTCTGCTGGGCCGGCTGATTGGCAGTGGAGTGTGATTGTAAGTTTTGGTGATTGTAAGTTTTGGCGTGTCACCACCTGCCTGCCATTACTCCCTACTTTGTAATGCGCAGGCTCGCGTGGCAGCAACGTCCTGATTGGCGGGCTCTTCCTGCACCAGCGCCACCGCGCCGCGCCGACAAGGGAGCAGCTGGCAGCCGACTGCTCCGGCCGGTTTGCCAGCCTGGAGTTCAGGTGCCAGTACGCCAGCGCACTGGAGGTGGGTGGAGCTGGTTGGGAGGGGCAGTCTCTAAATGCGTGGGGCAGTCTCTGGGTGTGGCTCGGAGCTGAGGTGTGTGGAGCAGTCCCGATACAAAGCTGATGCAGACTTGATGCAGCGAGCCCAGGCCAGGATGCCTGCAGCGTCGAGCCACAGGAATCGCGCTGGGCTGCCAACCTGTGTACCCCTTTCTCCCATGCAGGCGGCGGCCGCTGCCGGCCTCAACACCTCGCACCTCACCCCCGCCACCAGCGGGCAGCAGGGTGTGGGGGAGCTGCCTCCTCCCTGGGGCGTCGACCCTGCTGTGCTGGAGAGCAGCGGCCTGTACTACCCACCGCTGCCGTACAGCATGGGTGAGTGCGGCAGCAGCTGGTGGGGCACTTGGTAGCCCTGTCCCAGGCTGCCCCTGCCTCCGGGAGTGCTGCTGGAGCATGCTTTGTTCCATCAACGTCGTCAACCAGTTCCCCCTGGCAGACTGCACCAGCTTCAGTCCTGTCTGCCGGCCCCTGCTGCAACACCCTCGCCGCGTCCCTACACTTACCGCTGCCGCCAGATGTTGTTTACTCGGGTGATGCGTGCTCCCCCCTTCCCCCTCCTCTGCTGTTGCAGGGCTGTACTACAACACATCCCCCGCCTCCCCAGACCTGAACCACAACCGCCAGCCCTATGGCTTCCAGCCGCGCGCGCTGCCCCACTTCCCGCCGGGCGCGCCGCTTGTTCTGGAAACGAGCCTGTCTCAGGTGGGTTTTGTTTATCTCCGCTTTGCCTCAGGCGGGCAGTGCTTGGGTTGCCAGGTCAGCATAGCCGTCAGGTCAGCGCAGCCTAAAGTCAGGTGTAGCTTGCCAAGTGTTGGTGAACTAAGTTCACACTGGCTCGTGTTTCTGCTTCGCAGGACGGCGCCGCGCGGGTGCTGCGTTACCTGAGGGATGGCTCCTTTCTGGACGATGCCCAGTCCGCCAGCCTGGATGCTCGCCTGCTGACGTACAATCCGGGCCCGGATGTCCTGGGGTGAGGCCGGGGGACATGGGTGCAGCTAACACCTCCAGTTGTTGGAGAAGTTAATACAGAAATAACTAAACGTTTAGCACAATTTGATGAACATGAAGAGCTGCTGAAATTTTTGCCATTTGCAGCTAACTTAAAATACCTTCGTGCAGCTTGGTCTGCCTTTTCTCTCCCGGACTGGGCCAGTGCCTCCCTGCCGCTCTCAACCCTCATCCTCACCCACCTCAACCCTCACCCCGCATGCAGCTACTTCCGAGGCCGCATCCGATGGGAGGCGGCAGGCCACATCGGAGCCAGCTGCTGGGCCTCAGCTATGCCCATTGCCTCCTTTACCCCAGCCTCCCTGCGCCACAGCGGCGGCAACCGCCAGCGCCTGGCAGCCAACGTGCTGCTGGCGGTGCTGGTGGTGGCGCGGGCCGCTGCGCTGCTGCGCCGCCTGCTGCGCAAGCTGCGGGCACAGCAGCGCAGCGTGGCAGGCACAGCGGGCGGCAGCTCCGCACCATCAGCAGTGGCCAGCAGGGCCGCCAGCTTCCTGCGAAGCCTCTCGCTGCGCCGCCGGCAGCCAGCGGCTCCCCAACAGCAGGCGGCGAGGGCTGCCCCACCCAGCCTGCTAGTGGTGGCAGTTGCAGACCGCCTGCTGCTGCTGGACCTGGTCACAGCCGCCCTTATGATGCTGGCACTGGTGCTGCTCAGCACCAGCCTCGCGGTAAGGACTCTGGGTGCGGCATGGCAGGGGTCACATAATCGCATGCGCCTGCAGCCATGCAGCACCCCTGGGTGTGCGGCTGCGCATTGACCTTGCGCCTGCCGGAGCTTTCTAGGAGCCTGGAGCTGCAGGGTCAGCCCTGAGGGCTGCAGCCTGCTGGTGTCAATGACAAGGTGTCTTGAGTTACTTTCCCTGAAGCGCATGGCCACCATGCAAAGCGGCTTTGCCTCCTGCCCATCCCTCGCATGCACCCAGGTGGAGCAGAGCATCGATGTGCGGGTGGACTACTCCCTGTGAGACTGTGTTATACTTAGTGCAAGATTTGGAACCCGAAAGTCGGATTCCAAGGCCGGCCTTCCTTCTGGCGGTGTGCTGGGCTGGCAGAGGCGCAGCCCGCAAGCTGACCGCCTGACACCCCGCCAGCATGTGCTCGCATGACATGCACATTGTGCCTCTCTCTCCATGCTCCTCTCCCTCGCAGCTACGATGCCGCCAACCATGCCAAGGCCCACATGCTGCTGACCAACCGAGCAGAGCCCAGCTCCGATGCCGCAACCACAGCACTCGCAGCGCTCGCTGCAGCCGACCCAGCGGCAGCGGCAGCGGCGGCAGCGGCCACGGTGCCGGGCGGGCCGGGGCGCTGGCTGCTGCCTGCAGCAGACGCTGGTGAGGTTTCAATGTGCTGGTTGGCTGCGGAGTGCTGTCAAGGGCATGCCTTGAGAAAAGTCGCCGCAATGCTGCCGCCTGTGCTTGTTCAAGTACCGAGCGCCCTACGTCTGGGGGTTGAGCGCCCCACCCTGCCACACCCAACCACCGCAGGTTTCGACGACTTTGCAGCAGCCCTGGCGGCAGTCGACACCATTTCCACACTCGACACGCTGTCTAGCAGCGTGCAAGGTGGGGCGGGTCAGCTTCTGCTTGCATGGGTCAGCTTCTGCTTCCATGGGTGGCGTGTGATCCTAAGAGGAGCGAAGCAAAGGGAGGCGCTGCACCTGAGCTGTGCGGCTCCTGAATAGTGGAGTCCTGAACAGTGGAAGTCCTGAACAGCGGCTCCCCGCAGGCATTGGGCCGCCGCCTAATGCGGAGCCTGCTTTGCAACTGCCCATTCACCGCGCTGCACTGTTAGTCACCTGCTGTCCGCTCCCAAACGAACTGCAGGCATCGTGCTCATGCTCCTGGTGGTGCGCCTGATGTGGAGCCTGACCGCGCAGCGCCGCCTGTCGGTCATCACCCGCACCATCACACAGGTTTGTGCAAGTGCCTGGCGGTCAGGCCTTCCCCTTGCTGCAGCCTCCTTGTGCTAGTGTGCAAGTGTTGCCGCTCACCGCCTGCCGGTTCGCTTGACGCCGCTGCACGCGCCCCCTCGCTCCATCCCGTGACGGTCTGCCTGCGTGCTGGCACCTGATTCTTTAAGGTGCCTGCATGCTTCCCCTCCATTCCCTGCCCTCCCTCCCGCGGCAGTCTGCTGGAGCGCTGGCCCACCTGCTGCTGCTGACCGGTGCCGTGGTGACGCTGCTAGTGGCAGCGGGTGTGCTGGTGCTTGGAGACCTGACTCCCACACTAGGCGACCTGCCCACTGCCCTGCGAGGTGTGCTGGAGGTTGGTTGGTTGCGGGCAGCTGTTGCCGCTTGCCCGCCTCTCCGCCTGTCGTCCGCCGCCTGTTGTCCGCCGCTTGTTGTGTGCTGCATCCAAGTTCCACGCCAATTCAGTCGAGGCTGCGCCACACCTCCTGCAACGGACTTGTCCGTCCTCTGCGCCCTATTCCCATGCCGCAGCTGTGTTCGAAGGGTTCCTAGTTGGGGACTTGAGGGACGTGGTGAGGGAAGTGCGGGAGGCAGGAGCGGTTGCACGGCTGAACCCGGTGCAGGTGGGCGGTTGCTGCTGCTGCAACATCTTCCCTCCTCAGCCGGCTGCTCCGGCTGTTGCTGCAACGTCTGTCCTCCACTGCAGGCTGCTCCGGCTGTTGCCTGCTGCTGCCTGCTCCTGCTGCACGCTTTCAGTGGCTAGTTCTGAGTTGGTTGTGCTCGACTGGGCAACACCGAAACGCCGAAGCCCAAACGCATGCATCGTCTGCCTGCCCCTCCCCCTCCCCCTCCCCCTGCAGTCCGTCACCTCTGTGCTGTGGCTAGTCCTGCTCCCCGTGCTTTCCCTCTTCATTTTGCGCCAGTTTGTGCTGGCGGCGGTGCTGGACGTAAGCGGAAGGGAGATGGGTGGGATGGCATTGGCGGGATGTGCACCGAATGGGGGGACCTTTTCCTTTGGTTGGGAGCCAGCACGCCAAGCGGCTGGGCTAGTTCAGGCCCCCACATAGCTTTGAACTGACAATGCACCCTAGCACCCTGGTGCTCACCCTTCCACCAGGAATTTTCCAAGCTCAAGCGGCGGGCGGGCGATGTGCCTGGCATCGCCGCTGACGTGGCGGCGCTGCTGCGGGAGCGGGGCCAGGCAAGCTGTTGTGCCGTGAATGTATTGCACCCTACCTTTATTTATTTTATTTTATTCCACCCTACCCTGCTGTGCTGTGGCTGCTTTGCCATGAAGCATCCTCTCCCCGGGCCCCAGCAGCCCTTTCCCCTACCGCAGCACGCTTTGCAACCCCACTGCTCACCTGACACCCTCGGCTGCTTCATTCCCCACCGGCCGCAGGTGATGGCTCAGGGAGCGCCTTCCAATGCGGAGCTGTTGGAGCTGTGGCAGCGAGTGGCGCCGCCCTCCCCTGCGCACAGTGCCGGCCCCAGCCGCAAGTCCAGCCGCCTGAGCCGCCTTCTGAGCCGCGCCACCAGCCGCAGTAGCGCTAGCACTAGCGGCGGCGGCGGCGCCGGTGCCCGATTTGCACGCTGGCTCAGCGCCAGCTCAGCAGGGGGTGGCGTGGCGCGCCTGCTGGGCCTGCCAGCCGGCACAGTGCAGCAGGCGCGACACGAGGGCGCAGCAGCCTCGGCTGCTGGGCAGCATGGCACTACTGGGCAGGATGGCGAGTCGGGGGATGAGGGTATCCCAGTCATGGAGGTGGCAGGCGATACAGTGGACCTTGACGGCCTCACCCTGGTGCTGTCAGCAGCCAATGCAGCTTCTGGAGGAGAGCTGGCGCCGCTGGAAGTGCGAGCGGCGGCTCGCGCCATCATGCTCCGGTGAGCAGGCGGCGGGGCTTTGTTGCAGAGCGCTGGTGTGTTGGGCGCAATGCAGTGCCTAAGTGCGGCTGCCGCTGCTGTGCTGCTGGGCTCCCGTTTCCCAACTGCTTGAAGTGCTGCACCCCTGAGAACTGCTCGCCGCCCTCATCCTGCCCTGCCAACCCCTGCCGCTCTGCTGCAGGTTTGGACGGATCCAAAGTGAGGGCACCCCGCCCCCGCCAGTGCCTCCCGAGCTGCTGGAGCAGTATGAACACCCTCCTGAGGGCTACCGGCAGCAGGCGCGGCAGGCGCAGCAGGCACAGCAGGCGCGGCAGGCGCAGCAGCTGGGCGGCGGCACCGCAGGCAGCAGCTCGGCAGGCGCCACCTCTGATGCCCCTGAGTGGCAGGGGCTGGAGGCAGGGCGGGCCAGCAGTGCAGAGAGTCTGGATGTCAAAGGCAGTCTGCGGCGAAAGTACGGCCGCCTGCCCAGCAGCAGCAGCACCGGCAGTCGGGCGGCAGGCGGCGGCAGCGCGGGCACCCGCTCCAACAGCTTTGCTTCCGCCGCTGCTGCCGCGGTGGCAGCAGCAGGGTTTGCCGGCAGCAGGACTAGCAGCTTCCGTGGCGGCGGCAGCGCTGGCGGGCAGCTCGGTGGCACCAGGGAGCAGCCGCCTTCCTCCAAGCTGCTGGGCACGATTCTCGAAAGTGAGCGAGGCAGCAGCTCAAGTGGAGGCCGCACTAGCGGCAGCAGCGGCGGCGGCAGCAGCGGCGGCGGCAGCAGCGGCGGCGGCAGCAGCAGCAGGGGCAGCGGCAGCGGGGCGGGCGATGGCAGCGCAGCAGGTTCAGCACCTCCTGTCCGGCAGCCTGGCGCTCCCAGCCGCTTGAGCCGCCAGCTGTCGGGCCAGCTGGCTGGGCCTGCAGTGGGTGCTGCACAGCAGGAGGCTGCAGCCGCACTGCCGGCAGTGGAGGAAGCGGGTGGAAGCGAGGACATTGCAGAGGCCATCAACGAATTCGCTGCCGTGCGGACGGAAGGTGCCGCCCGGCCGCCCCAGTCGCCCTCCCTGCTTAGCCGCTTGCGCTCGCTGCTGCCTGGCGGCAGCCCACCCGGTGCATCTGCGCCAACCGGCAGCGGCGGCGCCAGCAGTCCCAGGCAGCTACAGCAGGTGCTGAGCGGCGCAGGCCGCAGCCGCAGTGTGCTGCGCATGCTGAGCAGCCGCCAGCTGTCAAGAGTGTCACCTCACTCAGGGGGAGAAGAGCTGCCGGCAGGCCAGCCATTGCCCGGCCCACCCACCCTGCAGCACCAGATGGCAGCCGCAGCGCAGCGTCTGTCGCAGCGCCCTGCCTCGCTAGTACCAGGTGGCGAGGCGCAGCAGCAGCAGGCCCAGCTGCTGGCGGCGGCGCAGCTGCACCTGGCTCGCCTGCAGGCGGCGCCTGACGAGGCAACCATGCACGCCGAGCGGCGGCAGGTGGGACTGGCAAGGCATTGGGATGCTGCATATTGAGTCATTTGCCTCTGGGCTGCTAGCTGGCAGGTCGCGGGCCGGTTGTAGGTACCAAGCAGGGCTCGCTGCCCCGAATCGACGTCTTTGCAGCAGCATGTTCTACCTCTGTTGGCCGTCAACAGAATCCGAGTTTTCCACGCATGCCTACCCTGCAGCTGTTTGAGTGCCTGGCCGCCAGCACAGCCGCCATGACGCAGCAGAACGAGGATGCGGAGGCGGAGCTGGGGGAGCTGAGCAGAGGTGAGCGGAGGGGAACGCAGGGGGATATTGCGTAGGAGAGCTGTCTAGGCGAGCGCGGCCGGGTGAGTTGAGAGGGTGATGGGTGCTGTGCAGCAGCTTGAGCGTGTTGTGAACCGCTTCCCCAGCCCGGCTCTCAAGCGCTGCAGGATTGGACCTTGTGCAGCGCTTTCTGCAGCTGCGACAGCAGCAGCAGCAGCAGGCGGTGCCGGCGCAGGCAATGCCGACGCAGCAGGCTGGGATGCCGCACCAGCAGGCTGGGCTGCCACAGCTGCCGCAAGGGGTGCAGGCTTACACCAACCCACTGGCGATGCTGCGCCAGCAGGCGGTGTTGCGGCAGCAGGAGCAGGAGCAGGGGAACCGCCCCTCTACAGCTGGCAGTGGCGCCAGCAGCGGCACTGGCGGCAATGGGCGGGGAACAGCTGCTGCTGGGCTTGGCTCTCCCGCTGGACTTGCCGCCGCTGCTGCTGCCGCTGCCGCAGCACTAGCTGTGGCAGAGGATGGGGCGGGCGCTGGCGCCGCCGCTTCTGGCCGCGTCAGCGCGCGCAGCAGCCCTCAGCGCATTGCAGCCACTCAGATGCTGTCTCAGGGCTGGGCCGGGGCCGACCCAGCTGCCGCCTTTGCTTCAACGTTTACCAACCCACTCGCGCTGGAGAGCGAGGAGTCTGAGTCTGATGGAGGCTCTGAGCTGGGGGCAGCAGCCGCCGCCGCTGCTGCTGTGCCTGCTGCTTCCACGCCGGCAGTCGGCGGCAGCCTTGCGGCGGCTGGACGCTCACCATTGGAGGGAGCAGCCATTTCACCCTCCCATGCAGCCGCTCAGCAGGACTGGGCACACTCGGAGATTACGCCAGCTGGCGATGGCGGCGGCGGCGGCAGCACTTGGACTGCTGGACGCCCAGGCAGGAGCGGCAGCACTGGACTGGGCAGCCAGAGGGCAGGCACTGGACCTAGCGGCATGGCAGGCCGCAGGGGCGGCTTCATGCGCCCGGTTGGCGCTGCAGGCAGCCTGAGCGCTGCCACCAGCCTGGCTGCACTGCATGTTGCTGCCCGTGGCCTGAGTGCTGCCACCAGCCTGGCTGACCCGCGTGCTGCAGGCAGCCTTAGCCCTGCCACCAGCCTGCGGGCTCCCCACCCGCACAGCAGGCTTGCTGCAGGGGAGGCACCGCACCCTCCTATACAGCCGCCGTCTGCCCACCCACGGCACCTGCTGCCAAGCCGAGCCGGCAGCGCAGCTGCTACTACCGCTGTCGCTGCCGACACCTCAATTGGATCAGCAGGCATCTCCGGTGCCCCAGCAAGCAGAGATGAAGCTTTGGACGAGTTTGCGGCAGCCGTTGGCGCCTTTCCAGGCCTGCCCACCAGCCCCGGGCGCAGCCAGCACAGCGGGCTGCCGCAGCACTCTGCCACCCGGGCCTCTTACACCTTCATGCCTTGGGACGCAGTGTCTCGCTTTGAGGGGCAGGCTGAGGCAGCACAGGAGGCAGCTGCCACTGCCGATGCATCAGGCGGCTCAGGAGAGTTTGCCGCCACTCAGCAGGATGGCACCCGGGACGCACAGCTGGCCGGCACTGCTGTGCCTACCGGCGCCCAGCCAGACCCTAAGGCAAGCACGGCACGCGCTGGCGGCAACACAGTCAGCAGAAGCACGGGCAGCGGCAGCATGGGCAGCGGCAGCGCATCCAGCCGAGTTGTGCCGCAAGCAGGAGAGCAGCAGATGCCACCAGTAGAGCTCCACCCGGTGCAGCCCGGTGGGCCACCGCATGCAGCAGCGTAACAGCCCTGGCTGCCCCTACATTCCTTCCCAGGCATTGCATGCTTACGTGTGCTTGTAACATTGAAGGAGGATAAGAATAGCAGAGAAAAGGATGCTGAGAAGTTCGGAGGGCAGGGCTTGAACGCACGGCGGTGGCAGGACAAGAGTCGAGCGCCAACTCAGTCGGCTGCATCAGCACATATCGCATTGGTGAAGCGGAGATGAGAAGGAGGGCGAGACGCCCTAGTTCTTGCAGCGCAGCAGCAGGCGCGGGCATGCACAGGCCAGCCGCTGCCAACCGCCGGAACAGAGAGTCCGCTCCTCTGTCAGACCGAAATTTGGTCCTGGTACACTCGTGCCCCGCCGGAGCCGTGCAGCAGGGACGCGCCCGGCTCAGCTGCCGCGCTGAATCCATCTGAGGTGGCCTGGCAGCCCACTCCCGGTGCCAGGGCAGGAGGAAACAGCACCACCAGGTCCAGCCGCCAGATGGCTCGAAGGATGTAGACAGCGCCCACCAGGGTGCCCAGGAACGCGCCGCCCACCACATCCGACACGTGGTGCCTGCCACACGTAAATGGAAACAGAGGGCAGGGTTGGGTCATGAGCCGAGCAAGACGGACAGCAACAGCGGCGTGCGCAGGTACATGCGGTGGTGGGCAGCCCAGCTTCCTGCCCTTGCATGAATTACAGCTGCCAGCCACCAGCCAGCGCCCACGCACTTGAAGTCTGTGATGCGGCTCACGCCCACCGCCCAGGCCCAGCCCAGCAGCGCCAGGCACCTGCGCACAGCAGGGGTGGGGAAGGGAAGGGCTCCGCAGCGTCGGTGGGTACGACCCCAGCCGCTGCCCTGTAGATTCATTCCACACTGCTGGCAGCGGCAGCAGCAGGCTGCCTATGTGACTTGCAACAAACATGAATGCGCACACACTAGGACCGCCAGTAGCTTAAGCTGCCCATCTCACCAGAACAGCCCCGCCGCAGCACCCAGGGAGTGCGCCAGACGCTCTCGCAGGCTGAGCGCCGCCAGGGCGCGCGCTGAGCGCCGCGGCTGCCGCACATTGAATGCCCAGAGGCAGTAGATGCACAGCCAGACGGATGCCACAAACACGCTGCTGCTGTGGCCGCTGGGGAAGCTGCACCGGCAGTGAGGGGCGGGGTTGCAGGAGATCGGGGGCCAGTGCGCAATGGGATGGGCAGCACACAGATGCTGATGCTAGGGCAGCTGGCAGCGGAGCAAGGTGGACGCTAGTTGAGGGGAGGTTGCAACAGACGACAATGCAGTACGGCACGCTACACTGTCAGGCAGGAGGTGGCCAGGACATGCGCCTCCACACCACGCCTGCAACAACTGCAGACAACGCGCACGGCCACGGCTGTGCCAGCCACACTGCCCACCTGTAGTGGCCGTCAGTGAGAGTATCAGATGGGGGTGCGCTGCACGCTGGGTTGTCTGCCGCCGGCTCGCCGTAGCTGACTTCCACGGGGTTGGGCACTGCCGGGTCGCACAGAGCCAGGAAGTTGGGGCGCAGGCGGCCCACCACACGCTTGGTCACCTGCAAAAGAGCAGCAGCGATCAGGGGTGGATGGAGGGTAAGAAACCGCAGAGGGGCAGCAGGAGGGTGCTTCTAGAGGGCAGGGAGTTCGGGCGTTGACAGCCCACATGCCCGCAGCTGCTCAATTGCGGACTGTTAGCTGGTGGGAGCAGGCGTCAGACATGCATGCTCGCCCCATACATGCAAAAAGCAGCCCACACTTGCCTCGGTGGCCAGCACGGTGACAGCCGTGGCGCAGACGGCGTCCAGAAAGAAGTAGAGGCAGGCGGCCAGGGCATCGGATGCGTCGGCGTGGCCGTGGCGCGCCAGCCACAGCTCAACCACCAGGATTGAGCCGATGATGGTGACCAGGCCGACCACGGTGACCAGCCAGATGGGGATCGTGGTGTCCCTGCAAGTGTGAGTGAGGGGCATGGAAGCGCGAGAAACAAGTGTTGATGTGGGAGGCGGTACTCCAGCTGCGCCAACCTGTGTGCCTTCGGCAGGCGGTGGCAAGCAGGCGGTATGCAACCAGGTGGCACCAGTGCTACGCTCCCACAGCTGTCGGCCCCACCCTGCTCCAAACTCACAGCTGGGGATACGCGATGGTGGCATCGGTGACCTGGAAAGGGCGGGAGCGCGGGCCGTCCAGGCACGCCCGGGCAATCAACAGCCCGATGACCACAATGAGGCTGCCGGCAATGCTGCCCCAGTCCTGCTGCCCCAGCACCCGCTTCAGCGAGGCGTCCCGCAGGCGCCAGGGCGCCTTCTTCTGGCCGCGCGGCGAGTCGACCGACATCGCCTGCATCCAACGACGGCTGGCGGCTGGCAGTGGCGACAGCGGCGGCGGCAGACCGTGGGAGCGGGGCGCGCGATCGGGCGTGCCCTCTGGCCTCAGCAGCAGCCACTCGATCGCCTGCTGGTGCGCGGCGGCGGTCAGACGCGGCGGAGCTGGTGGTGCCGCGTGCGCGGCCGCGTCAAAGGCTGCGCCCGCTGTGCTGCTGAGAGGGACGAGAGCGGTGCCAGTGACAAGCTGGCTCGAGGGCAGGCGGCCTCTCGTCATGGTGTGGCCCCATGCAGTGGCCGCTGCCTCTGCTGTGCCGGGCCAGCTGCGCCCTCCAGCCGCCGGCTGTGCAGCATCCCAAGCGCCGCACGAGTGGCACGATTACATTTGGTCAGGTGTGGTCATGGTGCGTCAGTCAGCAGGTCAGGTCAATGCAATTCCCAGCGGGTGGCGGCTACACAGGCTGCAGTGGCGGCGGCGGTCCCAGCACCCGCCGGCCTCGAAGAACAGCAGCCGTCGCCACGCCCGTCTAGCCAGTCTCCCAGGGGTCGATCAGCCCCTTCTCCACGCACTTCAGGTGGTGCTCGAAGTGCGTCTTCACGTAGCTCTTCATGCGCTGGTGCACCTGGGGAGGCGGGTGGGGCAGGCAGCAGGGCGAGCATGGATTCAAGGTCACTGAGTGGTTGGTTCGCTGCCCTTCATGCTGCGAAGCGCAGCTGGCGGCGGCCTGCTGGTACAAACCCACACTTCAACGAATCCAACGGCCCCAAAAAAAGCAGCACCCACCTGGTCCTCATCCTCAGCAACAAACTCTGGCAGCAGAGCATCGGGCGGCCGCTCAGCCATGGCAAAGCCTGCACCCAGAAGTTGAACAGCTGAGGGCAGGTCAGGTACCGGCAGTGCCCAGCGACACACCAGCAAGAGGGCAGCATGGCGGGCTGATGGCACGAGTGGAGATGGAGCAGCACGGCACGCGCCAGTGCCAATCAGAGCGCAGCACAGCAGCGGCTGCTCCAACGGCACTCTGGGGTGCATCATGTGACCCGCCCCTGCCCCTGCCCAGCGCAATCTTCCCAGCCTTCCCAGCTCTCCCAGCAACGCGTGCGCACCCGGCGCGCCACGCAGCTGCTGCAGCTGCTCAAGCAGCGTGCTCTTGATGCGCTCAACCTCCTCCTTCTTGTTCTGGTTGGGCCAGGACTGCAGGCGAAAAGGGTGGAGGGGAGGAGGGGTGGAGGTCGTTTTCCGGCCTGTTTGATGCTGTGCACCATGGCGGCTGGGGGCATTCGCACGGTAACGGAGCCGCAAACCGCGCAGGCTGGGGCGCATTTGCACGCGATTGGATTGGGCAGGCTCACCGGTCTCCGGTTGTAGTTGAGGCGGTAGTCTGGCGAGAAGTATTCCAGGTACATCTGCTGCGGCAGCGCGTCCTCCACCGGCTGGTCGCACAGCACGGCTGCAGAAGAATGATGGGGAGCAAAGCGGGTGGGTGAGCCAGCTTGTGCCTGCAGCAGCAGCGCGTCCTTCACCAGCTGGTCGCACAGCACGGTTGCAACGCATGGTCGGCAGAGGGAGAATCCAAGTTGCATCATTGCATGTGCTCTGACAAACGCAACTGTTTGCAGAGCAAGTCCTCATCACACACGCTCCTCACGCAACCAAACAGGCAAGCTGCCACTCCTGCCCGGCCCGCCCAGGCAGCGCACCGGTCTCTAGTGTCCACGCCCGGGCCACGGTCGTCTTGGTGTAGCCGCCGCCGCCCAGCACCTGCACGTGGCATGCCAGAGCAGAGCCCTGAGGCTTGCCTGGCCTCCGGCTGGGTGGCTGGGCAGCTGCAGGCAGAGCAACACCCCCAACAGAGATGCCACGCGATCCGCTCGCTGCACAGGCAGCTGTTCCAGGCTCCTAGTATAGTGTGCTGCGTGTACAAGTCCAGCCTTCCACTTGTTTTGGAGTACACAGTGCATTCGATATGATGCCGGCCGAGCATGGCTCAGAATGTCACTCACCAGCATGGGCAGGCCAAATGATTTGACAAACCGCACCGCCTCGGCATGCCCCTCCAGAGTCAGGCTGAACATGCCCAGGCGGTCGCCCACTAACGAGTCCGCGCCTGCACAGCACCGAGGCAGTGGAACGGGCGAGGGGGCAGTGCGGCAAGCCAGGCTGGACATGCCCTGGCGGCCAGCCGTTGCCGAGTCGGTGCCTAGATGCGGGCCAGGCTGGGCATGCCCTGGCGACCGCCCATTGCCGAGTCGGTGCCTGGATGCGGCACACACACCCACACTGGCGTTCCCGAGCACATGGACTGCCCGCCTCACCACACTGCAGGCAGACGGCTCCTGGTTGGAAGACCTCCATCACTTTGCTGCGCAGGGAGGCAGGAGGGCAGCACAGGAGGGCATGTGATGTACATTTGCGCTTGCAGAGCCTCGCCACAGGGAGGCAGCCTGGACTCGGTCTAACCTGACGTGGCGCTAACACATTCTGGCTCACATGGCGGTGGCACCAAGCAGTATGCCCAATACAGTGCAGGCCCCCCTTGTACCTAATGATGGGCTTAAACAGCCCCAGGTACTGCTCCGTGTCGATGCCCTGCACCAGCGGCACGTTGAGGCTGTAGCCGCGCCCCTGCAGGGAAGACGAGCGGGAGGTGGTTGGACATCAGCAGCAGGCAGGTTGAGGCTGTAGCCGCGCCCCTGCAGGGCAGGACGGCGGGAGGTTGGTTGGACATCTGCGGCAGCCCACCATTGCACCACGGGCCTGAGGGTGCAGTCAAGCCACGCCTGCAGAATGAGGAGGAGAACTGTTGGCCGAGACAGAGCGGGGGCGCAGCTCCACTCGTTCACCACTGAAGACTCCAGCCTAGATTCACCTGGCACTCCCCGCAACTCCCTTCCCACCTAGTGGATAGATTAGATTCTCACCTGATACTCCCCAGTCTCCTCCAAAGCTCTCACAACTCCCTTCCCAGTTAGAGACACCTCCTAGAGAGTACACGCTCACCTGGTACTCCCCAATCTCCTCCAGAGCACCCGTGCCCGGGAAGAAGGGCTGGCCGCCCCACTCCTGCTTCAGGTGGAAGCTCACGCACATCACACTGCACGGGGGGTGGTCACGCAACATGCAGATCAACAGGTTGCAGGCTACTGCAAACTGCAGGTGCGGCTGCTGCCGCCCACTGCATAGCTTGGTTGCAGTGCAAGGCCCCATCCCCCACTGGGTCTGGCTGGCAAGTACAGCATCCAGCGCCCAATCACCAGGGCAGCAGCAGCACCGCACCACACCACACCAGGGCAGCAGCACCGCACCACACCACGGCCGTGGCACCAGGCAGCCCGTGCGCCGGTCTGCGGTTCAGCAGACAACCCGCTCACCGGTCTGTGGTGTAGAAGGCTTCTTCTACTCCGTCTCCATGGTGGATGTCAATGTCGATGTACAGCACCCTGCAGCATGGCAGAGGGTGCTCGTGCCTCAGTGCGGGGGAACGAGTCCCCCTCCTACTCGACGCCCGCCTGCCCCTGCGTGTGCAGCACATGCCCGCAGCGGCACCGGCTGGGTGCAGATGCACGGTGTGTAAGCATTTGTTTGTTTGTTTGCAGGCAAACATGAACCTGATGCGACGGCGCGGCAGGGCTGGTTACTCAGCTCACCGCGGGTGGTGCTTCAGCAGCTCCAGGATGCCCAGCACGCAGTCGTTGACGTAGCAGAAGCCTGCAGGGGGAACAGCAGCAGGGAGCGTGGTGGGCTGGCTGCCGGTGAGCCGGCACATGCTGCCCAGCAGGCATGTGTTGGCGTAGCAGAAGCTTGCCAGTTAATTACATGTTTTAGACGTATGGCCTCCAATGGAACACCAAACACAGCTCAGCATCACACACTTCTTAAGATTACCCCTCAGCCATGCACCATCGGGCCCCTTGCTGCCAGCCTACCTGAGGCCTCCGCCTTCTTGGCATGGTGCAGCCCCCCCGCCCAGTTGATGGCAATGTCGGCGTGCCCATGATTGAGCTTCTTGGCGCCGTCTGCACAGCGGCCGCCAGCGGCAGTGAGCAAGGTCGAGGGGCAGTGGGCGGCGTGCTGCTGCTGGCATCCACACTAGCCCAAGCGGCGCACACACCTTTGCTGGCGGCTGCACCTGCTGGCAGGCCCAACACCAACCCAGCTTGCACACCACCAACCCCCCAAGCTGGTCCCATCCTGCGCACCGATGCTGGCGGCTGCATACTGCCGGCAGAACTTGAACAGGCCGTAAAAGATGGGGCAGTCGTATTCAATGCCCCACTTCAGGTAGCTGTCCCACTTTGCTTTCTGCGTGGGAACGGCACACCACACAAGCGGATGAGGGGCGCACACCGCCCAAAAGGACGTGCTGCACTGTGCACGTGGGTGCAGGCCACAGTGGGGCCACCAACGCATGCACGCTCTCTCTGCAGCCCTGGCCATGCCACTTCTCCCCAACCCCCATGCGAGCATTAGGGCCGCCACACCGACCATCCAATGCGCACATCGAGGGCGTGGACACCATGCAACACAACAGGGCCAATGAGGGCCACAACAGGGCCAAGTCCTGCCCCATCCAACCCCGTGTGCCTGCATCTCCGGCGTCGTGTCGCGCAGCATGTCGATGAAGTCCTCGCTGTGGAATGCGGTCAGCTCCTCGTACTGCGCCAGCCGCGGCCGCTGCAGAGCAGGAGGGTTGGGAGGGTTGGGAGGGGCAGCGCGATGAGACACTGAGCCGGGCGCCCAACGGTTGGACAGGCTGAAAGGGGGGTGAGGTGAGCTCTGTGAAGTGTGCTGGCTGCGGCCGCTGCACATGTGACGAGCATGGCAGGGCACTCGGTGCTGGTTATGGGTGGTTGTGGCGCTCCTTTGCACGCCAGGCCAGCACGCCAGTGCATTCGGTGCGTCCGGCTGGCTGCGCGCGCTGCGCACTGCACGGAGACTGTTGGCAGGTCACCACAGCGGCCGGCAGCGGCAGCGGGCGTTGGCAGCATGCTGCAGCAGCCCTCCATCCATACAAACACATCCATACAAAGCACCCATCCATGTAAATACACATTTAAATAAACCCAACCATATCAACACACTCACATACACGTCCAGGTGCTTGTGCAGGCCGTAGCCCAGCACCAGCTGGTGCGTCATGGCCATGCGCTGCGGCTTCATGGGGTGGTCTGGCCCGTAGTAGTACCCCGTGTAGTCATCTGGCAGGAGGAGTGAGGAGGGTGGAACAGGCTGGGCTTTGTGATGCAGACCAGCTGGGCAGCGGGACTGCTGCGGAGCGTGGCCGGTTGCGGCAACTTGCCAGGCCCGCCCAGCCCCTGTGCCAGGGCCCCCCCAGCAGCAGCCCCGGCTCACTGTCGTAGAAGTAGGCGATCTTGTTCTTGCGCCCGCTCATCCTGGCGGCGGCTCAGCGTCCTGGCCTGCGCACAGCCGGGCGACGCTCGCCGCCCCGCACGGCGCCGCTGAGCAGCAAAGCCCTTGCGGCGGCCCAGCGGCCCCGAGCCGCGCAGTTGGGCTTGAGTCGGTTCACAGACCTTGCCGACAGCTCTCCTGTGCCTGTGGAGGCCTGGCCAGAGCGCTGGGGCTGTGCTTGCGGCCGGGGGCAGCGGGGGCCCTGGCGCTGCTGCTGGCAAGAGGACACGAACTGCCGATCACGAATGGCAGGCCGCCGGGCCTGCAGGGCGTTGCTCCAGTGCATGAGAGCCGTGGCGAGTGTGCTGTGCTGCCGAGCGGGGTGGCCTGACGGCCTCCAAAGGTCCCCAGCAGCCATCACAGGGCGGCCCCACTTGCCTGGCGAGACCCTGGACGAAGAACAGCGAGGAACGCGACAAAGCCCACCCCAAAGCCCCACAGCTTGAACTGGGGCCGGCCCGCGGGCGCTGAAACGATCGACGGCAGCGCCATGGGCGGTTCGCGGCCCGCCGGGGGCTGCTAGGCCAGCGTCGCGGCAACTCGATGGCCGAGCGAGGGGTGAGCTGCGGGGCCCCCCAGCGGGACCCTGAGGGGATGCGCAGCCAGAATGGCGCGCCGCCGACGCTCGCCGACGCGCTCCGTGCAGGGCGGGGCGGTGGCGGGAGCGGCACCGCGGGCGACGCTCCCTGTGTTTTCTGGCACGGCCCTGCTCACCAACGCGTTGTTGGGGCACTCCTTTGCACTGCTGCAGGACAGAGGGCCAGACCATGGCGGCGGCAGCTTCCGTGACCGCGACCGCGGGTTCAAGGTGCGCACGCCGCTGCGCACAGTCCCGGCCCGTGTGCTTTGCTCAACGCCATCCTCTTACCGCGCCCTCCGCTGCTGCGCCTCACTGCGCCCACCTGACCCCTGCCCCCGTCCCACCTCTGCAGCGGGAGCGGTCTGGCGGGCCGCCGCCTGACTTTGGGTCCGGCAGGGACGGCCGGGAGCGGGAGCCTGGCTGGGACCCTCCGCCGCCGTTTGGCGGGGCGGGCAAGCGTGGGCGATACGACGACCGCGGGTCGCCCCGGTTTGGCCCGCCGGGCTTCCAGCCGCCACCCGAGCGCGGCGGTGGCCGGTATGATGGCGCGCCGCGGCACTTTGGCGGCGGGCCTGCCGGCTTTGGCCGAGGTGAGGCCCGTAGGGAATGAGAGTGTGGCATGTGCAGGCTGGCTGGCTGAGAGTGTGGCATGTGCACGCGCCAGCTGTGAGCTGCCACCACAGTGCGTGTTTGCTGCAGCTGCTGGTGATGATTATAACCAGCTGTTGAGCATTGCCTGCTACTTGCTCGCCTCTCCCTTTGTCACAGGCGGCTTTGGGCGCGGCGACGGCGCCGCCCGCCCGCCACCGGAGTTCCGAGGGCCTCCCGGCTTTGACAGCCTGCTAGGACGGCCCAGCAGCAGCAAGGAGCGCGGCGGCCCGCCCCCCGCACGCCACCGCAGCGCCAGCCCGCCCCGCCACCGCAGCAGCAGCGGGCGGGATGAGCGTGATCGGGAGCGGCGCGGCGGCAGCGGCGGCAGCGGGCGCAGCAGGCCCAGCAGTCCCGCCCGTGAGCGGGAGCGGGAGCGGGGCGGCTCTCGCAGCGTGGGCAACAGCCCGCGGCCGCGAGACAAAGACACAGATGGGGACAAGGAACGTGAGAAGGAGCGCGACAGGCAGAAGCAGAAGCAGCGGCAGGGTGCAGACGGCAGCGGGCGGCAGGGCGGCAGGCGCAGCTCCAGCCCTAGCAAGGGTGCCAAGCAGCAGGGCAAGCAGCGGCGCAGCAACTCCCCCGGTGCAGCAGCCGATGCACGCAGGCTGCAGGCATTGCCCAGCGGCACCCCAGCCGTCAAGGCAAGCGTTGACAAGGCGCCCGCTGGCGTCGCGTCCCCGGTTGCGGCAGCGGCGCAGGCGGCAGCGCCAGCGGCAGCAGCAGCAGAGGAGCCAGCAGAGCCACCCATGTCACCGATGTCACCAGTCTCCCCAGCAGCAGCTGCCAATGGTCTGCTGGCGCAGCAGGAAGCGGCAGGGGCAGGCTTGCCAGCTGGCCAGCAGGCAGCTGCGAAGGCGGGCCCTGCCTCTCCACCACTCTCACCAATGTCCTCTGGCATGCCATCCGGCAAGGCAGGCGCAGCAGGCGCAGCAGCGGCGCCTGGCGCAGCAGATGATGCAGATTCGCCGCAAGAGCAGCCAGATGGCTCTCCCGACGCCTGGCGTGCGGTGGCAGCCAAGGCGGCAGCGGAAGCGGTGGCAGCGGCGCTGGCAGCTGTCGAGCAGGCTGGCACAGCTGTTGCAGAGGCGCAGCCAGCGGTGAAGGCTGAGCCTGAAGAGCAGCAGCAGGAGCAGCAGGAGCAGCAGCAGCAGCAGCCACCTGCACAGCCGGAGCCGGAGCAGCAGCCTGTGGCTAATGGGCCATCCTCCCTTGCTGCCTTGGCGGCCTGCAGCCCAGGTGCTGATGCAGCAGCCCCTGGTGCAGATGCAGCGGCCCAACCAGCGGCAGCGGCACTGCCTGAGCCCATGGCAGTGGAACCGCCAGCCAAAGCAGGGGCAGGTGAGCCGGTCGCTGCGCCTCCGCCGCCAGCAGCCTCCTCAGCAGGCCCTGCAGCGGAGCAGCAGCAGCAGCAGCAGCAGCAGCAGGGGGCGGCCAACCCCAAGGCTGAGGACGGATCTGCAGAGCAGGCTGCAGTTCCTGCCCCTGCCGACAAGCCCGCTGCCGACAAGGTCGGCGGCAGCGAGAAGGGCGGCGGCGCTGGCGCAGCCAAGCTGTCGATCCTGGGAGTGATTGAGTCACTTGACCATGACCTGGCGGAGGTGCAAGGCCAGCTTCAGAGCAGCCGGGCGGATGTGGGGCGGCTGCAGCAGCGGGAGGCGCACATCGCAAAGGTGGGCAGCCGCTGGGGGTGAATGGTTTGGCTGGGTGGGCTGGGTGGTCACGACAACAGGGGCTGGCAGGTGGTGCAGCAAGGTTGTTCCGTGTATGGAGCTTGGCTCTCTTCAGCTGGAATCATCTGCGCCTGGGCCTGCTCCTGGTATGTGTGCAAAGCTGCCATCCGGGACGTGCCTCCTGCCGCCGCCCAGCCTCCCGTCTCTCTGCCCCGCCCCACCCTCCTCTCAGGCGCTGGAGCGGCTGGAGTCCAAGCCCCCCAAGCTGCCCGCCGCGGCAGCCGACAGCGGCAGCGATGTGTCAGACGTGGAGCTGTCTGAGAGCGAGGAGAGCGAGGCAGAGGCGGCGCCGGCCCGCGGCCGCCGCCGCGGCGCTGCGGCAGGCGGGCAGGAGGTTCAGTCGCCTGGCGGGCAGGAGGTGGTCATGGCAGACGCCCCCTCGGCTGCTGTGCTGGCGGCGTGGGGTGGCGCGGCCGCGGCCGTCGCGCCCTCGGTGTCTGCCTCGACTGCCCTGGCAGTGGAGGAGTGGGAGGTGTGGGAGCCAGCTGCTGAAGATTCAGGAGAGGAGTGGGGCGGCAGCCGGCGCGGCAAGGGGCGGCGCGGCAAGCGCGGCAGCCGCAAGAAGGAGCGCGCGGAGGCAGCGGAGGCGGAGCGGCGGGCGGCACGGCACGCGCTGCCGCCACGGCAGCGCCTCGCGCTGCGTGCGCTGGGCGCGGCCGCCAGCGGCGTGGCAGCTGAGAGCACGGTTGCAGACGTGCTGCGGCAGGCGCAGCGGCAGGCATCCGAGGCGCATGCCTCCTTTGCAGCGGCGGTGCCAGATGCGCTGCTGGTGCCAGCTGGCACGGCCGATGCTCCAGAGGTGGGGATGGCTGGAGGCTCCTCTGGCCGCCTCGCCACTGCAGCTGCCGCCGGCAGTGGCAAGTCTGGCGGTGGCGGCAGCGGCAAGATTGCGGCGCTGCTGGCGGGGCGGCCAGCAAAGATTGGAGATCTGTCGGTGCCCAGCACAGCCGCGGCCTTTGAGCAGCTGACCGACCTGCCCCAGTACCGGCGCAACCTCGAGTCGCATTGCCAGTGAGTGGGTGGGCAGGCAGCCGGCTGGTGAGGTGTGCATCCAGTGGTGTTCTGGGCACACAGCTGATCAGTGCTGGGGCAAGGGTACCGGCTACTGGCCTGCTTGGAGCGAGTGTCATGCTGTGGGTCCGCGCGTCACCCCTGCCAACCAGCCTTCCTGTGTCCTCACCTCACCCTTCCCTTGCAGGGCACGGGTAGGTGTGCAGAAGGCGCTGCGCCGTGAGTTTGCGGCCCTGCTGAGGAAGCATGTGGAGCTGGCTGTGCAGGTTAGTATTGTGTGGGGCAGTTAGTGTTGTGAGAGGCATTGCAAACTGGCTGTGTGCATTGGCGTGGCGCGCCCTATGTGGTGTTGCCAAGGGCACTTTGCAGGGCGGCAAGCAAGCAGATGGCAGCCGCCATGTGCTGTGGAATGGACTGAGATGCAACGCCATGCTGACCTGCTGCTGCTCTGCCAACCTGCTGCTCTGCCAACCCCCTCTGCAGTATCGCGTGCGTTACGAAGCGTACAAAGCGTGCGAGGCGGAGCGCGCCGCCGCGCTGCGCGAGCAGCTGGCAGCGGTGGAGCGAGGTGGGTGCAGGGCTGGATCAGGTGGTGCTGTCTGGTTTGGGCCAGTCAGGCGTTGCAGCAAAGCTGGCTGCGAAGCAGGCTGCAAAGCCTGGCTGTCTACCCTCCCTGTCCTGCTCACCCC
>VIYQ01006358.1:0-17849 GCA_009928355.1 Chlorella sp. CH2018
GGGAGGGAAATCCATGTGCAGACTGTTTAGATATCACCGCCCTGTGGTTCAACGTGAGCGGCACGTTGGGAGGGCCAGCTTTGGCGCTGCGCTGCACATATGCTGCCCTGCACTCACTCCCCGGCCGCCGCTCCATGGCTGCCTGCCCACCTGGAAGGGGTTGGTCTGCCCCGCCCACGGCATCTCCAGCGTCATGAGCTCCCACATGATGAGTCCCATGGCGAATACGTCCTGCAGCAATTGGGCCAATCGCGGCAAGGCTTGCAAGTCGGTCCGTGGGCAGGCGTGCACTCGCCATGCTGCAGGCATGCACCATCCCTTCTCAACCAACCGCACCCCCAGCTGCGCTTCTGCTGCTTGCTCTCCAGCACTCACCGAGGCAAAGGTGGCCCGCTCTCCTTGCAGCACCTCGGGGCTGAGCCAGCGCGGGTTGGTGGCCCCAATGCTGGTGCCAGAGTCGGGCTCTGACCCATCCATCACCTGCGGCAGGGTTGAGAAAACATGGCGGCAAGCACAAGTTGGTATGCACCATGTGAGCGGCAGCGCCAGAACCAGCGTCGTCTTGGCGTGCTTGAAAAGAGCCGCAGCTGACGCGTGTTCCGGCCTGCCACCACTCGGCAAGGCCAGCCTCCAAACAACACCCTGGCATGGCCCGGTCACCTTTGCAAGGTTGTAGTCGGCTATCTTGGCATGCCAATCTGCACAGGCGGCAATGAACAGCATAGCATGCACGCGGTTAAGGGCCAATGCCGAATTGGCCGACGAGCCTCATCAACACTGAGGGTTGCAACCATGCGTTTCGGCACACTCCTTCCCACTCAGCACGCAATCACGCCCCCAGCACCCACCCACCAGCGTCAATCAGGATGTTGGGGCTCTTCAGGTCGCGGTGCACCACTGGTGCCGCCCGGCTGTGCAGGTACGCCATGCCAGAAGCTGCCTCGGCTGCAATGCTCAGCCGCCGCGCCCAGCTGAGTGCCGCTGCCGGATCCCGCGAGGTGCGAGCTTTGTGCAGCACATCAGTCAGCGACCCTCGGGCGCAATACTCGCTGACGATGCAGGGCGGATTCGCACACACACCCTGCAATAGAAACGACGCAGACCAACGGCGGGGTTGTTGGGTCCGGCTGCTGCATGTCAAGCAGCACGGCGTGCATGGGTGATTGCATGCCTGGGCGGCTGGGGTACCGTGTCCCCGCACCCAGAAGTGCCAGGTAGTCGGGCCCAGTGAGCGGCACTGTTGCCTGACCTAACTCACCAGGAACTGGACGCAGCAGGGGTGGCACAGCGTGGCCATCGTGGTGGCCTCCTGCGGAAGCGCACAGCGTGGCACAGCATGCATAGCGTGGGCTTCAGCATGCATAATGTGAGCTTGTCACAGTCCGCCTCCCTTGCAGTGCCTTCCCTTTCCGTACATCAGGCACAACAGCCGTTTGCCCACTCTGGACAGCTTAGCCACGTTCACTGGCCACACCTTGTCCCTTCCACAAAGAGTGCACAGAGCCAGCACACCAGGCGTGCCACTCACCGCCAGCAGTCCCGCCAGCAGGGGGTTCGACAGGGTCAGCTCCTCTTCATACCCCACCCCATTCAACACTTTCACCGCCACCTCCGTCTGCAGGGGGGCGGTGAGGTGCGGCAGTTGTTGCCACAAAAGTGCAGCAGTTGCGATCAGCGTTTAGAATGGGTCTCCCCATGCATGGGCACTGCCCCAGCACGCGCAGCATGCAAAGTGCGGGGGCAGAGCGGCCTCAGCCTGCCATGCCACTGCCACTCGCCTGATGCCAATGGGCCAAAAACACGGCGCCGTAGCTGCCCGACCCGATGCGCTTGTGGAGCTCCAGCTCCAGAAAGTGCAACATCCAGGGCTTGATGTCCACGGTACCGCTGCTGCCCCAGGACCGGCCAGAGGCGGCAGACACTTGGCGGGCCAGAGCCTGCAGCGAGGTGCCGCCGCTCAGCACGCCCAGCGTGCCGTCAGGCTGCAGGGCTGCCCCTTGCGCGCTGCCGTCCAGGCTGCCACAGCGGGCCGGGAGCGGCACCGCTGCTGCGCGTTGTTCACTGCGCTGCCGTGCCTGCAGGTCCTTCAGCTCTTCCACTGAGAGGCGAGAGGCTTGGGCAGCGCGCGGCAGCCGCCCTCCCTCCACCTCAGGTGCTTTGGACCCCAAGCGTGAGCTGCCACTGCTGCCATCCGTCGCTGCTGCTGCGGCCTCACGCTGCCTGGCCTGCCGGCGGCGGCGCACCAGCAGCCACAACGCCAAGCAGGCCGCCACTGCAGGTTGCGGTTGGAGGGGTGGCGGCCAGAGGTAGGGGTGTGCACAGCCAGCTTCATGCAAGATGAAGCCTCTAACTTTTCATCATCGCCTGCCGCCAGCTTGGCCAGCAGCAGCACTACCTTGGCCTCCAGGCCATACCAAGCACCGTGCCCTGGTGCCCTGCTGCCATTGGACCCTTGCAAAGGGGCTCACCCGCACACAGTCCGCCCACTACTGCCCCCACCACTGCGCCTACAGGCACCGCAGCGCCCGCCTCTGCGTCAGGCTCAGGAGGCGACAGCAGTGGTTCCAGCGGGCATCTGCACAACAGGGTGGCTGGGTAGTGCAGCGCTCTCATCCCCCCCTGGTCCAGAGTTCACCAGACACATGTAGCCTGCAGGTAAGGTGCTATGTGCTGTGCACCCATGCGCGCCCGCCGTCACACGCCCCGCGGCTGCATGCCGTTACCTTGGTGAACCGTTCAACAGCTTCCAGCCAACCAGCACAATTGAGAGCTGCCGGTGCCAAAGCGCGCGCACTCTTGCATTCACGATGTAGCGGTCACCCGCAACCGGCCAAGCACACGCTGTCGGCGGCTGTCTGTCAGCCTCACCTGTACGTGACACGCAGCGAGCGCTCGCACGTGGTGCAGGCCACACACGTTGGGCACTCGACGGCCTCCCAGTCCCACCAGGCCGGGTTGACAAACAGCGTGCAGCTGGTTTGGTTTGCACATGGCAGCAACTGGGTGCTGTATTCCTGGTAGTACTCAAATGGAACCCAAGAATCGCCCAAAACGTCCACAGCTGCAGCGGCGCAAGGCATGGCGGGGCATGGGCCAGTGACAGGACATCAGTTGTGGCGGCTGTGTGGCTGTGTGCAGCGGCAGCATGCATGGCGCCTCAGTAAGAGCGCAACGTGCCAACAGCAAGGCCGTCAAGAAAGGCGAGTCATCCTGCCAGCCTCACCGGAGCTGGATATCTCAACGATCTGGCTGTAGGGGTAGCCCGGGCAGTTGAAGGAGCTGGTGGTGTTCTTGGGCAGGCGGACCATGACCTCCTGTTGGCACCAGGCGGGGCAGGCAGGCGGCGTCACGGGTGTGGCCGTGTACAAGGCAGGTGCACCGGGCTTGGGGGAGCGCAAGAGAGATGGCAGGCCGACAGCAGGGATGTTACTAAGCGGGCAGCCAGCAGGCGGGCGGAGCTGCATCGCTGCCCAGAACACGCGGCGCCACCGCACCGCAGTATAATTGTCGGCGGGGACTGCATATGCAGGCTCAACGAAGACAAGCTCTTCCCCGGTGCCTTCCTGCTGGTGGAGTGGCGTACGTGAAATACGTGAGACGTGCTGCTTGCCAATCAAGCAGGCTGGCAGCTTGGTGTGGTCAAGCACTGGCGATTCGTCGACGGCTTCGGCTGGGAAAACAACAACTGGCAAATGCATGCAACACAGCGTGCTTGGGCTCAAACACAGGCTTACCTCTGCGGCCTGCGCCACAACTTTGAGCATTAGCAGCGCCAGCGCCAGGCACAGGCGAAGCGGTGTACGGGGGCGCATGCAGCTGCTTGCGCCCGCCGCTCGGGCGGCAGCGGCGGCGGCGGCGGCAGCCCGCAGACTCTGCCTGCAACTCTCGTCCATCAGCACCCGCTTCCTCCGCTCGCAAATGGTGCATCAAATGCTGCTGCGCGCCCTGGGTGAGCTCGCCCCAGTGCTGCTCAGCGTGTGCCGGGTCGTGCAACCCTCGCCGGCTGCCTGCTGTTTTCCGCTGGGGGGACGACACGTGGTTGCCCGTAAGAACAGGCCGCGGCGCGCGGCGTGGCCTGTGTGACGCAAGCCTAGCCAAGGAGGTATAGGTCCGAGCACCGCCCGGAGGGCGTCAGGACTGCCATTGAGAGTCGGAGAACAAGTGCGTTGAGCGGCGCCACCTGCAGGGAGATGCGTTGAGCTGCTGGCGCGGCACCGCTGGGCAGGCCGGCCACTTCATGTCGCGGAGGTGCCGTGCATTGCGTGGCCAGGTGCAGCCAGGTTATCGACAGCAGAATAGCGTTACAGGTTGCGCAGAGGGCCATGGTGAGGCCAGCGCTGTGCAGCAGCACAGCGGCATAAAAGGAGGCTCTCAAAAGTCAGCACGCATCGCCGCCGCCTCTGCGGTGCCTAGGCGGCACCATTGCTTCCCAGCACGGCCGGCATTCAAAACCAGATGGGAACGCACGAACGAAGCGCACACGGAATTGGATGGTAATACAGGTAGCACCTCAGAAGTCAGCAAACACGGCCTCCGCCTCCGCAAGCTCCTCGGGCGTCTCCTTGGGCTGGCTCCGCTGCTTGCGTTCCGTCTCCTGTGGCAGCAGTGGTGCGCGGTAGCAGCAGGGCAAGGTCAGGCAGCGAGCACCGGCGGCCAGGTCTGGATTCGGCAGAGGGCAGCAGCAGTCATGAAGCATGGCAGTGGCGTCGGTGACTGAGGCCACGCCGTGTACCTGCACATAGCCCGGTAACACGCACAGCTCATTCCATGCCCAAGCTGCAGCCCTTGCGCTCACCGCCAGCTCCCGAATGCGCTTGGCGGCATCGTCGCGGGGTTTGCGGGGCGCCGCGATCTTGCGCGCCGCCAGCGCGTCCCAGTCAAAGCCCTCAAACCACTTGTGCTGCTTCACATCCCGCGCCTTGCCCTGCAGGGCGACGGCAGGCAGGGGCGGAGCTCACGTCCCACGCATAGCTGCTGCACTTCCAGTGCGACAGTGCAGACAGCTGCCTGTGTGGCACCCGCTTTTGCGCAGCGCCCACGCTCTCCCACCCACCCTCCCAGTCCCCTGCCTGCTCTCACCTGCAGCATGCCCAGCCGCTTGGTGGGCTTGCGCTCCAGCAGGCGCAGCACAAAGTCCTTGCCCGCGGGGGACAGGTAGGGCGGGAACTTGACGGCAAAGTTGTCGTCCACGATGCGCCGCATCACCACCTGCAGCGGGCAGGGGCACATAACAGCAGCATGTGTTTAGCGGCTGCCTCCCTGGCGTGCGCAACTTGCTGCACATCCCATGTGGTGGTGTTGCAGGAGCGGCAGCAACCACTGGATTGGGCTGAGCAGGGCAGCAGCGGCGGCGGCGGCGGCGGCAGCGGCAGCAGCAGCCACACGAAAGACCGCAGCGCAGCACAGAAGCAGGCTGCATCACTTGCCATGGGGTCATCTGTCTTGGGGCTGCTGAAGGGCTGCCGCCCCGTGAGCAGCACGTATGTGAGCACACCCAGCCCCCACCTGCGGGCGGCAGGGCAGGCAAGATGTTGTGTGAACAGGCTCAGAGCTGCATGCACGTACGCTCAGGATTCGTCTGCTGATGGGTGGCAGCAGGGCCGCCCGCTGTCATCACAACCAGGATGCACTGCAACTGCATGTCGTTTCTGGCTGCCGGCAGTCGTGCTGCCGCCGGACCCCCAACGCACCAGTCCACTGAGTGGTTGTAGCCGTGGGCCAGCACGTTCTCAGGCGCCACGTAGCCGGGCGTGCCGCAGAAGGTGTATGTGCGCCGCGCGCTGCTGTCCAGCACCTGCAGCGTTCCGGGTTCACATCGTTGCAAGGTGGGGTGGAGGCAAATGTTGAGGTTGGCGGACTGCTGGTGGGATGGCAGAGCTAAGTTAGTGGAGGGATGGCAAGCACCTGGGGACTGCTCGTCAGGTGGCAGAGCAAAGTCAGTGGAGGGATTGGCAAGTGCCTGGGCAGGCACAGCAGTCTGCGTTACAGACGTCCCGCCGAACCATGCTCCGCCCATGCACTACCAACTTGCGTGCAGTCACAGGTGTTGCCAAGGACAGCAGCCCACCTTGGCAAACCCAAAGTCCCCCAACTTGACGTAGCCCGAGGTGTCGATGAACACGTTCTCGGGCTTCAGGTCGCGGTACACTGCGATACAGAGACAAGGTGCAAGGGCAGGGCGTGTGTGCCATGGCAGCAGGGGCACGATGGCAGGCAGGCAGCAGCCGCTGCAGGGAGCCCTGAACCCAAATCAGCTTAGCCAGCGTGACAAAGCGAACGCAGTCGAGAAGATACCATCAATCAGCTTGCAACCAACTGCACAACTGGTTCACGCACCGATGTTGTGTGCGTGCAGGTACTCCAGCGCCAGCACGATGGAGCCCACATAGAAGCGCGCCAGCCCTTCGTCCAGTCCCTTGAGCACCTTGACCTGAACAAGCCATTGGAGGTGAGTGGGCAGATGAGGATTGGTAGGTTGGCTGGCAGGTAGGGTGACACGCAGGAAAATGAGCAGGCGGTCGGGTGGTCACATCAGCAGCAGGCAGGCGAGGAGGGCCGAGGGATTCAGCAAGTGGCAGCCCGGAAGGCAGGCGCTGAGCATGTCGGTGGCAGGAGGGGCAGCATGGCCCAGCCTACCTGTGGCGCAAAGCAGCCGCGCTTGAGCGCGCCCTGCGACACCCGCATCTTGATCACCTGTGCAGGGCACACAGCAGTAGTGGCAATATGCTCGGCAGGCAGTGGGGCCACAGCTTCCTGCAGATTGATTGGCACCAAAAAGCCATGATGCTGTGCCACAGCACAGCAGGAGCGGCAGCTAACCCAGACGTCCCTGGTTTGCAACAACAGCTGACTCAGTCGCACCTGCGCCTCTGAAACCAGCACGTCCATCAGGTCGCCGCCGCTCATGAGGTCAAACATGAAGTACAGGTGGTACTTGTCCTGTGGACCGGGCGGACATGAGTGAAAAACATGGGGACACAAGTAATCGCTGCAACCCACGCTTGTAGCATTGCGGGATGCCCCGAGCACCCCAGGCATCAGCGGCCGCCTGCAACAGCCACACAAAAAAGATCCACCCACACAGCTGAGCAGAAACATCCTCACTGCTCACACACACACCTGGAAGGAGGCATACTGGCGGATGCAGAAGGGGTGCGTCAAGTTGCGTGTGATGGTCTGCTCGCAGAACACATGCTCTGGGCACTGCACCACCGCGCTCTTGCGCATGCGCTTGAGCGCGTATGTGCGCCCCGTGGTCTGCTCCGTCACTACGCTCACGCGGCTGAAGGCGCCGCCGCCCAGCACATTGCCCTCTGTGAGCACCAGCTGCGCCACTGCGCCACCATCTGCATCCCCGCCGCCGCCGCCGCCTGCCGCGCTGCTGCCGTTGCCGCCGCTGCCGTCGCCGCTGGCTTTGGCGTTGCGGCTGCTGCTGCTGTTGGTCTTGCGCAGCTCCAGCACTTCGTCGAGGTGGCCGCGAGCGCGAATCACCTCCCACACATCGGTGCCCTTGCTCTTGCTGCGCCGCCGCCGCCGCACCAGCACCTCAGCTGGCACACGTGAGGGCCCGCCTCGTGACTGCAGCTTCATCAGCCGCTGCGCCGTCACTGCTGCCGACTTTTCGCGGCTCATCAGCTGCTGCAGCGGGCCTAGCACCGCGGTGAAGGTGGCTCGGTCCAGTGTGAGGCATGTGAGCGGCGCGGTGGCCTCCACCGTGGCGCCGCTGCAGGAGGAGCAGGTTGTGGGTTGGGAGGCAGCGGGGGTGGGCCAGCTGATGCAGAGCATGCATACGTACACATGGGTTGTGCAGCTTGAACCTCGGCACAAGCCATGCCAGGTGCATCCGCGACGGGGTTCATGGCTTGCATGTTGAAAGCGTGTGGCAGACACACTCGCTTACCGCGGCTCGTCCGACAGCAGAGCTCCCTCCCCGAAGAAGTCGGCCTTGAACAGCTGGTTGACGCGCTTGCGCGCCCCCGCCTCACTCTCCTGCATGAGGATGATTGACAGAGCAGAGCGCTCTTCATGCGCACCAAGGCGTCCGCAGCCAACTGCGCCATGCGCCTCAGCTCTAATGGCAGCCCTGGCTCAGGCATAATGCACCCCAGCCAAAGCACACCTGGTACACGCTGGCCTCGCCCTCCTTGATCACATAGAACAAGTCTCCAGGGTCACCCTGCAAGTAAGCCATGGTGCAAAATGCTTATTGCAGAAACATGCACTGTACAAATGCCACACGCGTGCACAGCAGGCGCCCTTCAAACACCAGCGCAGCCAAAGGTGCAAACAGGCCGCGGCATTATCAGCACCACGCACCTGCCGCACCACCGTGTCCCCCGGCCGGAACGACTTCTCCTCAAATGCATCCAGCAGCGTCAGCTTCTCATCACGGGACAGCGAGGCCAGGATGGGCACTGCGGCAGCAAGAAAGCATGGCAAAGCAGTCCTGGAACCGCATGCCATGCAGCCAGAAAGCAAGCAGCCTGGCAAGCAGGGAACAGCAGCAGCTAGCTTATCCGAAGTGCAGCAGCAGCATGCACGCACATCCCAACGGGCAACAGCAACAGCGCCAGCTGCATCTGCACGACCAGCCATGCACCCCACCCAGCCAGCCACCCACCCGAGTTGAGGAACAGCTCCAGCTGGCCGGACTCGGTTTCGTGCACCTCCCGCACGTACTGCCTGAACGTGTCGCGCTCCAGCACCCACACCACGCTGTTCTGGGTGGCCGCCACCGTGGCGGAGCGCGGGCAGTTGAACATGAGCGCCACCTCGCCAAACACGTCGCCGCGCCGCTTCATGTTGACCCGGATGTTCACGCCCTGTAGGTGGACAGGCAGCAGGGAGAGGGCATGAGAAGGTGTGCAGGCAAGAGCGGCAGGACCAGCTTGCATGCACTCACACAGCTCCAACAAACCCAACCAGCAGCAGCAGCAGTTTCTGCGTAGACAACCCAAGTTGAGAGACATCGACCTCACGCCATCCCAGCCCCTGCCCGCACCTTGCGCCGCTGCAGCACCTCAAACTCGCCGGTCTTCACCACATACAGCTCGCTGGCGCTCAGGCCTGCACACACAGCAGCAGCACGACTGGTCACGCCATCCCCGGCAATAGCTCCATGGCTATACACACATCGGCCACATCAGCACCCAGCAGGCACGTGCAGCACCCTGTCGGCAGCTGTGCAGCAGAGGACGTAATCGGTGCTTCAACAGCACCTAAAGCGGCAAGCCGCAGCTGGCAGCAGCAGCACGGCAGCAAGAACATGCAGCACCCAGCAGCACCCAGGCACACCTGTGTCCCCCTCCTGGATCAGGATCTCGCCCGCCGCAATGGGCCGCTCATACATCTCCCGCGCCACCTTTCGCTGCGCCCCCTTGTCCAGGTTGTTGAACAGCAGCACCTTGGTGAGCGACTCCTGCAGGCGGAGGGGGTGTGGGTGCAGGGCACAGTGTGTGCGGTACAGGCCTGTTCGCAGCAGCGGCGCGTGCTGGGGGCTCATCAGCCTGCGGCTTGGTGTGGTTGGTGCCACGCAGCGCAGCCCCTTCAGCAGCTAGCTGTCAGAGAGCAGAGCGCGTGCAGCAGCTGCAACCGCCCATGCCCAGCCCTGCAACGTGCCTCGATGAAGGGGAAGTCCTCGGCCGACGAGCGCACGCTGTTGGGCGGCAGCGCGCGGTGCCGCCGCTTGATCTCCGTCACGGCCTGCTGGCGGCCGCCCTCCAGGCCCTCGCTCGAGAAGGCGTTGCCCATGGCTGCCGGTCACCCGAGCCTGCTGCCAGAGGCGGGGCCCTGCAGGCGGCGGTAGCGGCAGGCGGCAGTCAGCAGGCGGCAGTGGCGGCGGCAGAAGGCGGGTGAAGCTGGGCCGTGGCGGGCCCAGTGGATCTGGGCACTGGCCGGCGCGGCGGGGCCGACAGCCCCGAGCGGCGCAGGGGCCGCAGAGGGCGCACCCGCTGGGGCCGTTCAGCGCCGGGGCGCGGGCCGGGCTGGCCGGCGATCGGTAACGAGCACTGGCCGAACGCCCAGCCGCCCGGTGCGTCGCTCGGGCGCTCGGGCGCTGCGCCCAGGTCTGCGCAACCGCCCGCGCTGTGCCGGTGGCTGCAGCGTTGAGGGGCGCGGTAGATCTGGACTTGGAACGGCTGCTGGAGCGGGCTGGGACGGGCGGGAAGGGGCCCATGCCCGCCGATGCCACGCACGCCACGCTCGGAAGCGGGGGCAGGGCTTGACCGGGCGACCAAGCGGCGCAATCGTAACCCCGGGACTGTTCCGTTTACTTTCGACAGGTCAGGCGCGCGCTGCGCCCCCTCCCTGAGCAGCGGGCGGCAGGGGCCTGCCCTCCAGCGCAACGATGGCGGCGCCGGTGGAGCCCAAGCAGCGCAGCATCCCGTTCAGCACCCACGTGAGCGGCCGGCGCCCCTGGCAAGCTGCCCGCCCCGCCGCCGCCGCCGCCACCGCCGCCTGCTAACACTGGCCGTCGCCGCGGGGTGTCGACCCCCCACCCCCTTCCCTCCTTGCCTCCTTGCCTCCCCCTGCCTCCCCTCAGGCGCGCGGCGTGCCGCTGTTTGACCGCACCCGCTTCTTCGACCTGCCGCGCCATGTGGCCCGCATGCTGCTGGACCTGCGCGACATCTCCTCCTCCCTCTTCTGGTTCCTCACCGTGCAAACCTGGCTCACCCTCTGGTCCTTCCTCATCACCCTCATCTCGGGTGCGGCCGCTGCTGCAGGGAGGAGGCAATGCGGCTGTGGGAGCTGCCGTCTGTGCTCCGTGGGTCCTGCTGCGCTAGCTCTCCTCCCTGCGGCAGCCTGCGGGGCGCGCACTGGGAATGATCATGCTGCCCTTGGTCTCCCGCTGCTGCCCCATCACCTCCCGCTGCCATAACTCCACCGCGTGCTCTGTGCAGTGGTCTTCTTTTCGTTCTACACGGAGAACGGCAAGGAGCTGTCGGCGCCGCTGGACTGGGTGCTCATTTGCTTCGTGGTACGTACGTAGTGCGCTGCTTGGCAGAGGCAGTTGCAAGCAGTGCCGATGGCCATGCAGGGGACATTGCTGCACAAGCTCCCCATCAGCTGGAGGTCTATGCAGCAGCAATGGCTGCCTGCGCCGCAGCTGTGCACTGCCTCTTTCACAGCGTTGTCTACCTGCTTCATCACCGCAGGCGGTGCTGCCGTCGGTGGGCTTCCTGTGGATTGCTTACATGCGGCGAGAGCGGGCGCTGGATGAACTGGCCAAAGGTGGGTGCTGCAAGCGAGTTGGTGATTAGCCAGAACGAAAGCAGTAATACGCACACATTCGGCGCACGACCTACGCAGCTAGGCAGCATGCTGCAGCTGAGGCAGCAGCCACTTGTGTGATCAAAGAAAAAGCAGGGCCTGCCTTGCCCTATGCTATGCAGTGCGGGTGCTGATGCTGGGCATCTTCACCGCCCACCGCGACTGGGTGCCGGCTGTGTCACGCCCCCCCGGCCACCTGCAGGCGGTGCAGGTGCGGTCACAGGCCGCCCTCTGCTGCTGCGGTGCTGCTGCGGTGCCTGCACATAGCATGCAGAGCATGGCGCCAACCGCAGCAGCCTGCCCTAAGTGCAGCTAGCCGTTGTGCTGATGATGCCAACATGTGTGCTGGTAATGTCTGCATGTGCCGCTGGTGGGCTGGCTGACCTGCCCTGCCTTGAATGCGGCCCCGTGCAGGAGGCGATTGCCATCATTGTGGACGCCATGCAGGCCTACTTCACGCCCGTGCGCTTCTACAGCAGGCAAGCAGAGAGCCAGCCTGCGACTGGACGCAGTATGCAGTGCAATGCATAATGCAGTGGGTCGTGCGCGGGAGAGGGAGCAGCTGTGGCATGCCCGCTGTGCTTCAATGTGTGGTTGATCTAACGCAGCCTGCTGCCCTCTCCACAATCCATGTGTGTCAGGTGGCACCCCTGCTTTAGTAGTATCTGAAAGCGCCCCTCCGTGCCCCCCTCGCTTCCCTCAGGTGGTACCCTTACTTTGGCTACCGCAGCGCGATGGTGCACATCGCGCTCGAGCGCACGCGGCAGGTGGGTGCAGTTTCTACAGGCTCTACAGGCTGACAACTGCAGTGTGGCCGCTGCGCTGCAGTGGTTGCGATTCAGTCGGCAAAAGAATGCATGTCCGTACATGGTGTGCTGGGCTGTTTTCGATGCCGCCAACTGCCGATTTGCACGTGGTGGCGCAGATGCGGCGCATCAGCAGCAGCATGGAGCAGCTGGAGGCGGCCACGCTGGCGCTGCACGACACCTCGGTGCCACCGCAGCTGGTGGCGCAGGTGCGGGCGGATTTGGGAGCATTTGCATTTCGGTACCCTCCTTGCATGCCATGCTGCGCTGTGCTGCTGTACATTTCACGTCCATCATGGAGACGGGCCAGATGTCCCTGTGCTCCACCCTACCTGCTGTTTACCATGTGCCTGCCCTACTCTCGCAGCTGCATGCCTGCACGCTGCAGCTGCAGCTGGTGATGAGCAGTGCCTGCTTTTCCGCAAACGTACTGCTTGCTGCTCCCTCTCGCTGGCGCAGCTGCACGACCGCACGCTGCAGCTGCAGCTTGCGATACAGCGCATGGCCAACATCAAGGAGTATCGCACGCCGCAGGTGCGAGGGGGTTACAAAGGAAGAAAGGTGCAAGTGCAGAAGGGGAGGGCAAGGTAGCGATACAGCACATGATCAGGATCCAGTGCCGAACGCTGCAGGTGATTGGGTCATGGGTCATGATATCCACAGGGCAGACGCTCAATGCAGGCTGGCGCGCGCCGCTCCCAGCAACAAGCCGCCATGGCCTTGCTCCCCTGCTTGCTGGCTCGGTGCAACCTCCATCATGCCTCCCTGCTTGCACCTGCCCTTGCAGGGCGTGCGCAGCTTGTGCCGCTTCTTCCTCCTCTTCTTCATGCCCGTCTTCTTCGGCCCCTACTGGAGCTGGGTGCACGTGCAGACCAACTTTGCCTTTGCCTTCTTCTTCAGCATTCTGGTGCGTGTCGACAGGGGCTGCACTGCTGCAAACTTGATGTGCTGCGGATGCAAGTGCCTTTACCAGCGCTGCTGTGCGGGTGTGTGCAAGTCTTGAGCCAGGCTGTGGATGCCGTTTACCCCTGTGCAGCTGCAAATCGCGGTCACCGGCCTGGTGAATGCTACCATTGCGTTGGAAGGTACGGCAGCAGACGTTTTTTAATGCGTGTTGGGTTTACGATTGTTCGGAGATAATAAAGCTGCCTCCCTGTTGCGGAACAGCAGCACCATATGCCATACAACGGCCTCGCGCACTACGCATCATCTCACGAATGCCGCCGCTTTAAAACCACCTTATGCCACCACCAATCCCCGCAGACCCGTTTGCCAACAATGCCATGGACGGCGTGTTTATTGAGGAGGCGCTGTATGAGATTGAGCAGCTAGTGGGCGCACCGCCGCCCGATATGGAAGGCATGCCAACCACCAGCCTTAGCGGCCCAGCAGCAGAGGGCGCGGCACCCGCAGTGGCGGCGGCCGTGGCGGCAGCGGCGGGCGGGCGGCAGGGCAGCAGCCCCTTTGCAGCAGTCAGCAGGTCGGCGCCGGCGCCGCTGTCGCCCGCCAAAAGTGCGCCGCCAGCTGCCGACACAGTTTGAGCGCATGATTTGAGCTACAATCATGCAGTGGCGTTGCCATGTAGCACGGCGCTGGTGCCGGCCAACGCCTGCCGGTTGCAACCTGGCTCTCCGCCACTACCCTCTGAGAATGTAATGGACCCTGCCTGATTTGTGGGTGGAAATCACGCCACGCGTGTCAATGCTGGGTGCTTGTTGAGCAGCTGTAGGGCATGCAAGCCGAGGGAGGAGTTGTTAGTATCTGCTGTTGCTGGGCAGCCTGCGACATCTGTCAAGGCGAGGGAATCGTGTACAGGCGCATTCAAACTGGTGTTGGGAGACACCCAGGGCTGTGGACACCAGCCCCAGCCTGCACCCTCACTCGCGTGGCACCTGCTCTGGCTCGTACAAGAGAGGTTACAAGATGTCAAGAGATTCGGCACTCGAAACAATCCGCATCACATGTAGGCGTCAACAGTTATCAACCGCCCAGGGAAGTTATTGCATGTTGAGTTTTCTGCTCCAACCACGGCGCTGCTGCTGCCGCCAGCCAGCAGGAACGCACCTCCCCGGGAGAGAGATGGGTGAGGGTGAGGGTGGGGGATGGGGGGTTGAGGGGAGTGAGGGGTGTGGAGAAGCGGGGGGTCCGCCTGCCGCCCGCTTAGGCCTTCAGTGCCTCCAGTGTCTTGGCCTTGAGCCCTGCCAGCTCCTCGGCGTTGACCAGGCCCTTCTGATACAGGTCTGCCATCTCCATGAGCTTGACTGTGGGGTCTGGGTTGGCCTGCAGGATGGCCACCTTGGACGCCGCCACGTCCTGCGGCGCGGTGCAAGGGGCACGGCCAGGCAGCGCATTCATGGCCAGAGGCAGCGCAACATTGGCAGCGCAATATTGGCGGAGGCTCAGCCCTGTTCTGGTGCGGCATACACAGTGATGCAATGGCCAAGCAAACAAGGTCACATCAGGCAAGGGCCATGGGGGGCCGAACAGCGCACCAGGTCGCACGCACACTTGCTGCCACCCATTGGCGGCCACCCAGCCCAGCCCTGATCCAGCTGGACCCTGCAGGGCCCCGCAAGGCCATTCCCGGTGCGCACCTCTTCAGTGAGCACGCCCCGCTTCTTCAGGTCTTCTAGGCGGGCCAGGCGCTCAGTCAGGCTAGACTCGCCGCGCGCCATCTGCTGCATGGCGGCGGCAGCAGCCGCCATGGCGGACCCGCCGCCCATCATCTGCTTGCGGTGCAGCTTCACCGCCAGCTCGGTGCAGCGGTACGCGGTCTCGGGGTCGGCCAGCCGCGCGCAGCGCAGCATGGAGTGCGCGGTGTGCACGCTGGCGTCCTTTCCAGTGCCCACTGAATAGGTGTTGGTGACGCGCGACTTGACAATGAACTCCCGGGTGTCGCAGCAGCCGGAGCTCTGGCACGGGTAGGTTGGGGAGGGGCGGAGCAGGGTGCAAGGCTCAGCAACAGACGCCGCAACGCGGGGCCGCGCCGGCTGAGCCGAGTGGCTTTATTAGCTGCTCTATTAGCTGCCGAGCCGCTGGCCTGGCGGCGCCAGCCAGCCTGCTCTGCTGCTGCACGTGCCACAAAGGCGGCAAAGCGGGGTGCAGCACAGCGCAGCACGGCACGGCACGGCACGCATCCGCCACGCTGGGGGCAGTCCTGCCTACACAATGCCCTGACAGTGAGGGTTGCCTGCCCCCAACACGCCATTCACCCCACCCCCGCCCATTCCCATTAGTGCGCACCGTCGATGTGTCCATCACGTCCTCCAGCCGGATCTTGTTGGTCTGAATCTGCTTAATACTGCAGCAGCAGGTGTTCAGGGCAGCCCAGTCCCACACCGCCTCCTGGTCCAGCTGCGAGCAGGGCGGAGATGGGGGCGGACAGGTAGGTGGGTGGCTGGCTGGGCGGCTGGGTAAAGATGGATGGGTGCACCGGATGGATGGGTGCACACGTGTCAACTGAGCAGCCTGGCCGGTGAGCGGCCGGTGAGCATCCGGCAGCGCACACACAGTGGGGCCCCTCTGGAAGGCTGGTTCTCCCCTCGCTGCAGTGCCCGGCTAGCCGCCAGCCAGCGCGTTTGCAGGCAAGTCGAGTGCCACTTGCTGTCTGGCATGACCCCCAGGACAGCCCTGCAACAGTACCAGCTTCCCGCCTGCATTGCTTTCTGCACCTGTATGTAGCTGCCTGTAGCTGCCCACATCTGCCGGCAGACTCCCAAACCGCGTTGCCACTCGCTGCCTTGCCTACCCTCTGGTACCATACCCTGGAACTGACTCCTGCACATCTCTCCTCACAGTTTGGTCCCTGAGCTCCCTGTAAATGCCCTGCCTTGCACCTCACCGCGTCACCGCTCCTCACGCCCAGCGCACCCAGCCCAGCTGCAGCTCCCAGTCACTCACAGCCTAGCAGGGTACACTCCAGCTCTCTGCAGTTGCTCACTCAGCCGCAGAGCTCCTCACACACCTGCCGGCAGGCCCCAGGAGGTGGGCAGCCCATGGCAAGCCTTCTGGCGGCAGCCCCTTGCGTGCGCAGACCCGTGGTATGCTTGTGTGAATGAGCTTGAAGAAAGCAGCAGCAACAGCAGCAGCAGCAGCCAGTTGATGAGCAGAACCTCACTCTGCTGTTCCCCAGCTCCACCCCAACGGTGCTGCTGCCGCTGCTGCCCGCTCTCCCGCTGCCGCCGCCGCACCCCAGGTGAGTTGCGGCTGGTGCCGCCCCACTGCCAGCTCGTCGCGCATCCTTGCAGCTGTCGCTGCGTGTATGCTGCTGTGCAAAGCTGCGGCCGTCGGCCTTGCAAAGTTCACGGTTGGAGTTTGAGCTGCAAGCCCGTGAGGCGGGCTGGCCCGCCTGCTGGTGCGCAGAAGAACACCGAAATCGATGGCAAGCCTGCCGCGCGTCTTCCAGCAGCCTGGAGCAGCTGCCAGCCGGCCATCCTCCAGCGGTACGCAGGCAGCGGCGGTACACTGCTATTTTTGATTGTTGAATAACACTTTGTTAGTGGACCAGTGACACTTCTCCCAATGCGTCAGTACGCTGTCCTGAACCGTTCACTGCAAAGGTAAGCTGCTGCAACCAGTCGCCGCCGCCAATGTGCAGCAACGCAGCAGCGCCCTCCCCCCGCAGGCGGCAGTCGCAGCATGCAGGAGGCAGTGTACTCAGCCAGCAAGGCTCCCGCCGTTTGCAGCCCAGGTACTTCCGAAGGACATTGCCACACTAACGGTCACCGGTAGCACATTTAGCATGCAAGTTCCCCCTTCTGACAGTGTTTTCCTTCCCTTTGCTCAGCGCGGCGTATCAGCGGGCGTCTTTACACTGCTGCGGCAGCCTCAGGTGCAAGCATCGAGAAGCTGGGCATGCAGTGCCAGGGCGGCGCTGAGGGGTCAAGTATTGGGGGAAGGGTTCGGGGGGCGAACACATCTTGTTGGCAGCATCAGGGCTGTGCAGAGTGCTGGCAAAGAGATGCAAGGGCATGCGCAGTCAAGAGTCATGCGGGGTAGGGGTCAAGGGCAGGGGTTATTGGGCAATCAGCTGGGATCAGGGAGGCAATCAGGCGAGGCACTGCTGCCGCAGCCACATTTGCAGTAATGCGGCTGCGGCGGCAGGCCGCGTAGGGTTCAGGGTCAAGAATAATTTGGGGTAGTGGGCAGCGGGGAGAAGCGCGGGCGGAATGGCCGCCCGGCCTCATGCACACCGGGCAAAATCGTTCTTTGTTGGAGGGTACTGAGGAGCAGGGGCTGGAGAATTACCACGCAGCTGGTGGCCTGGCACCTGCGAGCCATGTGCTTTGCAGCACGGGGCGCGCAGGCAGCGTCAGCGGGGCGGCGGCGCTCAGGGGGCCAGGGGCAGCACGGGCAGGATGCCGGTCAGCTCATCCCCGGGGAAGATCAGGGTAGAGACGCGAACAGTCAGGAACTCGGCGTAGCTGCCGCGGTCCCACTTGCGCGCGCCCTTGATGAAGGGCTGGGTGATCTCGATCGAAATCGGGAGGTTCTTCACGGTGATCTCAACCTTGCGGTCGTGGTTGCGGCCGCCGGCGTACTTGATGGTCACCTGGTCGGGGGAGGGAGGGAGGGCAGCGGGCGAGGGGTGAGCCAGGAGCGAGCCCCAACGGGCAGGTTGGTGCCGGCTCCCCCAGGGCCGCTGTGGGAAATTTGAGCAATACACTGCTCACCATGGGGCCCAGGGTGAAGGTGCGGCCCTCCTTGATGGCCACCGCCTTGGCGCCCCGGCCGCCGTCGCCGTAGAAGTTGACGGCCAGCTTGTTGGTCACGGGG
>VIYQ01006364.1:0-17734 GCA_009928355.1 Chlorella sp. CH2018
CACCCCTCCCCGGCTCGCCCCGCCCCGCAGCCCCGTGCGCTACTGCCGCAAGGTGGACCGCCGGGCCATGACCTTCCCCGATCCAGTGGAGGGCATGGAGCACCTGCTGGTGGACAACAACGGTGTCAAGTGAGGCGCCGCCGCAACTGGTGTTGGGAAGCTGGGTTCCGAGCAGCCGCCGTCGGGAGTGGAAGTGTTTCATGCTGCTGCCATTCTTGGACTGCTCCATGCCCTGCCTTGTGCACGCAACCTTGGCAGCTGCTGCCTGGCCTCGCCGCAGGCTGCACGTGGCCACGCATGGCCTGGGCAGCGGCAAGCCGCTCATACTCTTCCTGCACGGCTTCCCCGAGACCTGGGCCTCCTGGCGGCACCAGATCCAGGTGAGCAGGGCACTGGGGCAGCGGGTGTGGATCGGCAGGCAACGTCTAGTTGCCAGGCAACACCGATGCCGCTGTTTCTGGCGTGCACAGCTGCTGCTGCCCGTGCTTCACACAGTGCTACTCGCCTGCCGGCCCTGCAGGAGTTTGCGGGTGAGTACGAGCTGGCGGCCATGGACATGCGCGGCTACGGCGAGAGCGACGCACCCAAGGTGTGGCTGGGAGCTGCAGCTGCTTCGAAGCTACAGCCGCGCCGGCTGGCAGCAGTGCACCTTGCATGGCACCGTAAACTGGAATGGCTCGAGCGCACTGCCAGCTCACCCTCTGAGCCGCCTGCCTGCTGCTTCCCGAGTGCCCCTGCAGGGCGTGAGGAAGTACACCATCGACCACTTGGTCTCTGATGTGCTGGCGGTGCTGAAGGCGGCGGGCCACAGCAAGTGCATTCTGGTGGGTGGCTGGGCGGCCCGAATGCGTATGCTGCAGCGCAAACTGCGCAGCAGGGTGCTGATTGAAACCCTGCAAAGCAGCAGGCAGCCAGCATGCTCGTGCCGACTTGCACCAGTGCTCTTCCGTCCCCTGCAGGTGGCGCACGACTGGGGCGGCTCTGTGGCGTGGCACTTGTCGGTGCTATGCCCTGAGGTGAGGTGCTCTTGTCACAGCTGGCTGCTCTCCATTCAGATGTGCGCTGTGTGGGGCGCGGCCCTGTGCATGTGCAGCCGGTATCTGCTGGCTGCTTGGCCAAGCAAGCTACCATGGCGACTTCGCACAGCCGGGCTGCTGCACCCGTTTCGGCAGCGGTGCTTCTCGCTTCCGTCCTCGTGGTTGAAGCAGCCCGACCTCGTGTGGCACCCTGCCTGTCCCACAGGTGGTGGACAAGCTGGTCATCATGTGCTCGCCGCACCCTGCGGCTTACAAGGACCCCAAGCGCTTCGATGGCAAGCAGCTGAAGCGGTGCGCGGGCCTCTGGCATTGCTGGCGGTGCTGTGCCATGGCAGCTGCTGCTGAGCTACCCCCTTCTTCAGACATGCAGTTAGGCAAGTTGGGCAGAGACGCAGTTGGCCAACTGAGCTGGTGTCGGTTCCCCGCTCCCGCAGCTCATCCTACATGCTGGCGTGGCAGTCAAGTGCGGCAGAGTCCTACCTGTCGCACAATGGTGAGCACTCTCGGCAGCGGCTGCCCTGGCTGCTCTGTTTCCCTCTCCCCGCAACTCTGACCCGACCCGCTGCTGCTGCTGCTGCTGCCAGCCAGTTGAACCACTTGATGCTGGACATGCTATGCCGCATGAGCTCGCTCCAGCCAGTCCACTAGCGTCATTGACCCAACGTAATCCTGCAACCACACCCTGCTCCCAGACTACCGCGAGCTGGAGCGCATGTTCTTGGAGCCGCCGGTGGGCGCCCGCCACCCAGACACCTTTTCGCAGCAGGTCGGTTGACGGGCAGGATGGGCAGCCGCTCCCGGTGCTTTGCTGGAACCCTGATGCATGCTGCTTGCTGCTGGCTGCAGCTGCATTGCGTTCTGCTGCTGCCACGTGCGCGCCTGGCTGTTGTCCAGAGCCCGCTCCATTCATCCACGCAGGACATTGAGCGTGTGAAGGCGGCTGTGGCCCGCCCCGGCGCGCTCACGGGCGCGCTCAACTACTACCGAGCAGTGATTGCGCAGGGCACCAAGTGGGCGCTGGACGTGGCTGAGAGGTGAACTTTGGGGGCGCAGGTTGCCGCTTTGTCCATGCTTCAGGAGGGGGGCCCTCCAAGCGCACATGGGCGGCCCACCGCTGCCCCACTAGTGACCCAGTACTTGACTCTCAGCTGCCGCTGCTGCCGCTGCTGCTGCTGAGGCATGTTGCCCTGCTCTCTCCACCTTTGCCGAAGCAGATTGTTCTTATGGCAGGTGCAATCACTGCTGCTGTGCCACGCATCCTTGCACACTGTAGGGTGTACTACACCCCCGTGGTGGCCCCGACCCTGGTCATGTGGGCCGACCACGACGCCGCATTCCTTCCCCAGATGTTTGAGGCACGCACCTTGTGCTTGCGGCTGCTTGCGCTTGCGGCTGCTGCCGTGCCGAGGATCGCTAGGCTGCGCAGCGTGGCCACACTCTGATGACCCTGAATCGCATTTGAGCAGCAGCTGTTGGAATGCCGTGCCTGCGCTGCAGGGAGATGAGAAGCTGGTGAAGCATCTGACGGTGGTGTCGCTGCGCGACTGCTCGCACTGGGCCAACCAGGACAGGTGCGGCAGGGGGGCCTGGACTGGCGGCCTGCTGCCTCTGTGTGTGAGCTGCTGACGATGCCAATGCCAATGGACCCAATGTCCATTGGGCAGCGGATGGCCGACTGTTGGCTGCTGCCTGGCTCACCCGTCTATCCTCACCTGCCTGCAGCCCGGAGCAGGTGAACGCCCACATCCGCACTTTCCTTGAGGGAGGCAAGGTGAGGTGGTGGGCGATCTGGCTGTTGAGCAAGGAAGAGGAGCAGCAGGGCATGCTCTTCGGTGCCGGTCGGAGTGGGAGAGCGCAGCCGGGTGCCGGCTGGCTGCCGTAGCAGCCCCTCAGCTGTCTTGCTTGTTCTCACTCCCCTCACCGCAGCCGGTGCTGGGCCGGCCGGTCTCCCGCTCAAACCGCGGCTCCATGATCATGGTCAATGTGACCGCCAATGCTGCGAGCGGTGGCGTTGGCAGCCCCCGCCCAGCCACTGGTAGCCCCCGCCCGGGCACCCCACGCCTCGTGCCCAAGCAGGACTGACGTGGCAGGGCACGGCGGGCAGCTGCGGCAGCCGATGGCAGAGGCCGCGCCTGTGATGGCGCGCTGCAGCAGGGGGACAGGAGTGGCTGGTGGTTTACACGAATCTATAGCATGCGTGTTCGTGTGTTCGTGTCTAATAGAGCGCTGCTGCTGTAAAGCTTGCAAGGCACAAAGCGACCCAGGGCGGCGGCTGTCGTTGGCGGCGGCGGCAGGCTGCCGGCAGCGGGCGAAGCAGGTCTGGCCGCAGGCATCCCAGCGTGCATGCGCGGTCGCCCGCTCACTTGCAGTGCATACAGTGTGCGATACACACGCCGATAGGCCCTCAGGAGCAGCCTTTAGCGCTCGGCGGCACCGAACCGGGCAACAGAGCACTCGGCAGCGGCCGCGGATCACTGGAAAGCTTACGTTGTGCCTGTACATCGGCTCCAGGGTGCGAGCGCTGC
Source organism: Chlorella sp. CH2018 (assembly GCA_009928355.1). Lineage (NCBI taxonomy): Eukaryota > Viridiplantae > Chlorophyta > Trebouxiophyceae > Chlorellales > Chlorellaceae > Chlorella > Chlorella sp. CH2018. The sequence continues at coordinate 3,563 of VIYQ01006364.1, forward strand.
CCCGCAAGTCACCTTGCCCGCCTCCCGCCGCTGCCGCCGTCGGCTCTGCCGCCGCTCGTACTCAACTTTCCCTGCCGCCACGCTGCTGGCCCCTCTGCTGCAACCTCCGCTCCCCGTACCATGCTGCTGCAGGACTCTGGCGTTCCCTCCCACCGGCCATGGCGTTCCAGCCGCCGGGGCCGCATGAGCCGCCGCGCAAGCTGGATGTGTATCTCGAGGCGGTGGCAGCATTCCAGGCAGGCGCTGCCACCCTTCAGGCCGGCACAGCCCTGGCACTGCATGAGGACAGCGGACGCCTGACGGCGGTGACGCAGGACGGCACAGGCGTGGGGCTCATCCCCGCCGACAAGCGCGCGCTGCTGAGCCGCGGCCCATGGTCCGGCACGGTGCGCAGCGTCAAGCGCCAGGTGGCTGCGGCGGCAGCGCCTGCTGCAGCGTGCACAGCGCCGCAGCAGACAGCTGATGGATCCTCGAGCTCCCAGGTGCAGCAGGAGCAGCAGGGAGCGCAGCAGCAGCCAGGGGGTGCCGCTGCAGGCGTGGAGACGCAGCAGCAGCAGCAGCAGCAGGCGGCAGATCAGCCGCAAGGTCTTGCGCAGCCGCCAGCGGCGGTGGTGGTGCAGGTGCTGGTTCGTTTCACGCCTGAGGAGCAGCGCTGGGCGCAGCGGCAGGCTGCGGACCAGCTGCTGCAGCAGGCCGAAGAGGAGGACACGGCACGGCTGTCCACCGAGCAGTTTGAGGCACTGGGTGAGCGGCGCTGGGGCGGGAGTGGGGAGCGTGACGAGCGCAACATGTAGGTAGCTTCATCACTTGGCAGTCGCACAAATTGATACCCCATGCTGCTGTCATTCACTGTCTTGCGTTTCACTGCTGCCCAATCAACCTGCTTTGCACGTACCCTCACCATTTGTTTGCGCTGCAGCCGCCAACGAGGAGCTGCAGTGGATGCTGAGGGATGAGCGGCTGCAGAAGGTGGTGTCCGACATCGACTCTGCGCCCGACCGCGAGCGGGTGCGGGAGGGGGTGGTGATGCTGCCCTGCCTCTTCTGCAGCAGCATATGGCAGATGGATGGCAAGCAGGCGGGGCTGGTGGAGACATGTTGAAGATTGCTTTCTGGCCAATCCCCGCGGCTGCCGCATATCCTGTTTTCTCCCATGGTGCCCCTGCAGGCGCTGCTGCGTGCGCTGCAGGCGCCCAACTTCAAGGAGTTTGCGGACAAGGCAAGCAGGGGTGGTAATCGAGGGGGTGCACGTGCGGTGCGTTGCAGGTTGGTCGCTGTGGTGTCGGCCCGGACGAGATACAAGCTGCTGTGGATTGCAGTCCCGATGCAGCGGTGGCGACTGTGGGGAATGTGCTTGTGCTCCGACGCACGCGGTGTTGCTGCTGCATTTGAGCAGATATGCCCACCACCGGGCGGCAGCTAGTCTGACGGCAGTACCGAGGCCGCACTGTGCACGCCCTGCAGGTGCTCAACGCGGTGGCTCCCGAGACCAGCTGATGGAGACTGTAGGCTACAGGCCAAGCAGTCTGGAGGATGGGCCGGCACTCGCGTGCAAGAGGCAGTAGCGGCAGCGGCGGCCGGCGCTGGCCGCTCAGCGCAGCGTGCCCCATCCAGCCATGCATGCGCTCGCTGGCGGGCCGCGGGGCTTCGTTTGTGTGTGCCAATCCTCCCTGTAACCGCGGCTCAGCCAACCAGAGAGCAGGGCACGCTCGCACCAGCGCACCTCGACGGTGACGGCCCTGGCTGGCGCACGGGCGCTGCCTCGACAGCTGACGATCTTGCACGCCGTCTGACACCGCCGGAGGCGGGATTGGTTGGCGCCTCCACGCTATGACGCTCGCCCTAAGCTCTCCAGCCACGCTGGGCGGCCAGGCCGCGGCCCAGAGGACGCAGGCGGGGCTGTCGGCCTTCCCCAGGTGGGCGGCGCGCCGCGCTGCGGGGGCCGGCTCACCGGCGCCGGCGCCTGCCGCCGCTGCCGCCTGCCGCCGCCGCTCGGGCAGCAACCAACACCCGCCTTGCCCTTCCGTCACTTTACAGGCTGCAGCCGCAGCTGCAGGCACGGCATCAGCAGCATGCGGCGCTCCCACGTGGCGGCGGGCGGCAGCGGGACGGCTGCCGCATTGTCGCCCGCGCGGCGGCTCCGGAAAAGGCGGCAGAGAAGGCATCCGCCGCCACGCAGTCCACCGACCTGGCGGGCAAGGGGCGCTCCGGCGCCTCAGGCATCGGCAGCGGCATCAAGCTGGAGAACGTGAGCAGCGACGGGGGCTGGTGGGCGGCTGGCATGTACTGCTGCATGTGGAACTGCGTGCGGACAGCGCGCGGCTGAACCACCTGCCGCGCACCTTCCTCTTGGTTGAGAGTGGCTGCCTGCTGCCCCGCCCCGCCCCCTGCGCAGGTGGCCATCACGTTCAAAAACCAACAGGTGCTGCGCGACATCAGCTGGGAGGTGAAGAAGGGCGAGCGCGTGGGGCTGGTGGGCGTCAACGGCGCCGGCAAGACCACGCAGCTGCAGGTGGGCGGCGAGTGTTGGTAGCATGGGGGCAGGGTCTGGAAGCCAGCTTGTATGCAGGCATCAGGCAGCGCTTGTGCACAGGCTTGTTGCTGCCAGCTGCTCCACCCACCCATGGCTTTGCGCTGACCGCCGCCTGCGCTGCTGCCCGCAGATCATCATCGGCGCGCTGACGCCCGACAGCGGCGAGGTGATCAAGGCCAAGGAGGACATGCGCATTGCATACCTCACGCAGGTGCGGCTGGCTGGTGCTGGGGATGTGGGCGCCTGCCGGGTATTGGCCTTGCTCTTTGTTGCAGTGTTGTTGCGAAGGGATGGCACAGGGCTGCTGGCGGATGCCCACCATGCCGCCGCTTGCTGGCCGGTTGTGGCCTGATTTGCAGCTGACTGCTTGCTTGGTGCTCTGCCGCTCTACGCCTTGCTGTCAGAGACTGGCCAGCATTTTGCACTTGCTCTCTCACACTGCTGGATCTCTCTGCGTGTCCTACGCTGCAGGAGTTTGACGTGGACCCGCGGCGCACGGTGCGCGAGGAGTTCATGTCCGCCTTCGCCGACCAGGTCACGGTGAGGGGGGCGGGACAGAGGATGGCTGCCAGTCTGGCAGTGCAGCAGTGCATGTGCTGGTTGGCTGATGCAGGTTGAGCCTGCTGCCGCGCCTCCCTGCTGCTACCGCTTGTGCTCCTTTCGCTGCTCCCCTCCCTGCCGCCTCCTGCTCACTGCCCTCCCTCCCTCCCTCCCTGCTCCTCCGCCTGCTTGCCTGGCGCAGAACGCGATGCGGCAGGAGGAGATCCAGAAGGAGCTGGAGGAGGTGGGGGAGGACATGGACCGCATGTCGCAGGCACGCGTGGCGGGCGGGGTGTGGGATGGCGGTAGCCTATCTAAGCTTGTGTTGCTGCCGCTGGCGTCTTTCCTGGAGCTGCATGCGCTGCCATCCGTGATGCGGCCCTACTTGCGCGGCTCCCGTCGCGGCTGACGACTTTGTCCCCTGTCCTCCCGGCCGTCTGCAGCTGCTGGACGAGCTGCAGGAGCTGACGTCGCAGGCCCAGGACCTGGATGTGGCGCTGATCGACAAGAAGATCGACCAGGTGGGCTGCTGCCGCTGTTCAGCTGATGGGGCTGTGCTCGGCCCTGTTGGGAGGGCAGCCCCGGCCCTGCATGCCAGGCACAGCAGCGGCAGTCACAGCCCATGCGTGTGCGCAGCTGCAGGTTGTCGCCCCGCCTCTTGAGTGCCCACCCTCCTCCTCACCTGCCCTCCCTCCAGATGATGCCCGAGCTGGGCTTTGGTCCTGACGACAACGACCGGCTAGTGGCCTCGTACAGCGGCGGCTGGCAGATGCGCATGTGCCTGGGCAAGATCCTGCTCAAGGTGCGGGGGAGCCCGCGTGAGGGGAGCATGCTGCTGCTGCAGTGGCACAGCATTGCTGGCATGCACGTGGATGCTGCACAGTTAGGTGCCGGAAGCCGGCTGTTGCTACAGCCTGCTGCTAGCCGTGCTATGCAGCGCTCTCTAGACCCGCTGCTGCTGCTGCTGCTGTGCGGGCCTTGCCCTGTGCACCAAGCCAGCCTCTTCTGCTGCCTTGCCCCCCTGCCCTGTCCGCCAAGGATCCCGACCTTCTGCTGCTGGATGAGCCCACCAACCATCTGGACCTGGACGCCATCGAGTGGCTGGAGGGTGTGTGGGGCGGCTGGGTGGGTTGGCAGGCGCACTGTGGAATGGGGTTGGACCTCAGCGCTTGCAGCTCCCAGCTTGGAAGGTTGTTGTGTGCCATGCGCTGTGCCTCCTACCGCTGCAGCACTGCCCACGAAAACTCACCACCTGCCGCCCCCGACCTCCCGCCTGCCCTCCCCTGGCCGCAGGCTACCTGAAGAAGCAGGAGATCCCCATGGTCATTGTGTCTCACGACCGCGAGTTCCTGGACCAGCTGTGCACCAAGATTGTGGAGACGGAGCGCGGCGTCAGCGCCACGTTCAAGGGTGCGCCCGGGCTGGGAGGGAGTGCAGGGTGCTGATGTGTGCCCGGGGCGAAGCAGGGCGGGGCTGAGGGTTGAGCTGGCGGGATGGCAGCGCTGCATCTGAGGAGCGTTGCTGGGCCTGGGCGGCTGCCGAGGCATCGAGCGGGCTGCTGTGATTAACTTCGAAGGCAGCCCTTCCCTGCCGCCGACCGCCTGGCATTCACAGCGCACTTTGTAAGCCCCTCCTCAGCCTGCTTTGCTGGTCCCTGTCCTGCCCCCCGCAGGCAACTATACCGAGTATGTGAAGCAGAAGGAGGTGGCCACCGCCCAGCAGTGGGTGGCCTGGGAGAAGCAGCAGAAGGAGATTTCGCGGCAGGTGCGGGCCACTGGTGATGCTGGACACTGCATTGGCGGTTGCTCGCTGCTGTCCCAGCTGCTGCAGCGGCACGTTGCTCTCACGGCTGCTGCCAGTACCATCGATCTGCCTGCTGCTTGCATCTCACATGGCTGCCCCTCCATAGCTGCTGCACCTGCCTGGCCTGCCCATGCTCACCCGGTGCACCCACCTCCACCCCACCGCTGCGCAGGAGGAGATGATGCGGCGGCTGGCGGGCGGCGCCAACAGCGGGCGGGCGTCCACCGCGGAGAAGACGCTGGAGCGGCTCAAGGCGGATGGCACATATGTGGAGAAGCCGTTTGTGCCCAAGAAGCGGTGAGGGGGCGGGACGGGGCGGGGCATGCAGGGCTGTTACGGATGCTGAGATGCTGCGAGGTGTGGATGTGCCGGCTGAGTCTGGCCTTGTGGACGAGCAGGCGACGGCTTGCCTGCGCACGATCTGCGTGAGCAACCCGATGACTGTGCTGGCTATGTCCGGCATCCGCTGCGTCTCCATAGCCTCACACGCTCCCACCCCTCTGCGTTGCTGCCCCCAGGCCCTTCAAGTTCCCGCCTGTGGAGAACATGGGCCAGGTGGCGGTGCGCATCGAGGACCTCACCCACGGCTACAATGGAGAGAAGCTGTTCCAGGATGCAGGTGGGCAGGGGGACACTCGCGTTGCTGCCAATGCTGGTTGCATGCGGGTGGGCGCAGTTGGCCACACCGCCGCTGACTGCTTCACAAGTGATGTGCAGCAAAGCGACACGCACTACGGAACTGCGCATTCCATTGTCTTTGCCTCCTTGCTTTGCAGACCTGGTGATCGAGCGCGGCGAGCGCGTGGCCATCATTGGCCCCAACGGTGGGTTGCGGGCTGTGCCTAGTGCTGCCTGCAGGCATCCTCGCCGCTGCTGTGGCGACAGCATCTGCAGGCTGCAGTGCAGGCCGCTGCAGCTCGTTGCACGTATGCACCTGCAAACACTGACAAGCTGCTGGCCGTCTGCTCTGTTCCTGCCAGGCGCTGGCAAGAGCACGCTGCTGCGGCTGCTGATGGGCCGCGAGAAGCCGCAGGAGGGCACAGGTGGGCTCAATCTCAGCGGCCAGGCAGGGTAGGGTGTGTGAAGTGCAGTCTGCGCACAGCCAAGCTTGGCGCGCTACCGCCTGCCCACTGGACATCCACGTTTGCGCCTGCTGCTGCTGTGCATCTGGCCGCTGGCTCACCCACCTCCAACGCCACCCGCCTGCAGTGGAGCTGGGCCAGTACGGCATTGTGCCCAACTACTTTGAGCAGAACCAGGCGCAGGCGCTGGACCCGCGCCTCACCGTGCTGGAAACGCTGGTCAGGTGCGGTGGCAGATGAGCAGCATGTGGGCTTAGGGAGCAGCATGTGGACTGCGGGTGCGGAGGGAGCGGCATGTGGGCTGACCTTGCCTGCAGTGTAGGCAGGGCGGAGAGGTGTGGTTTGAGCACACAGTTGCTGCCGAGTGTGGCTGGCTGAGCGGTCTGCGCCGCCTTGCCTTCCGCGTGCAGGGCCGCCCCCGATGCCAAGCTGAACGACATCAAGGCGCTGCTGGGCAAGATGCTGTTCAGCGGGGCGGGCATGGAGAAGAAGGTGGGCTGCTGGCTGGGCTGACTGGCTGGGAAGAAGAGAGGCAGGCAGGCATTGCTGGCCACACTGAAGCAGCGCCGTTGTCGGCCATGGATGCTGCTCGGCAGACGATATGATCGCTCCTTGCCAGCTGTTTGTACGGTGCGCGCGCTCACCCACCAGCTCTGCTGCCGCCGCTGCAGGTTGAGTGGCTGAGCGGCGGCGAGAAGGCGCGCCTGGCGCTCGCCAAGTTCATGCTCACCCAGGTGCGGGGCTCGGCACGCTTGTTTGGCAGGCTCCAATCTGCATGCTGCTGTGGCGGGGAGGCGCTGGGGTCATGTATTGCCAGCAGCGCTGCCTGGCACCCACCGCTGCCTTGCGCCATGTCTGCTCTGCCCCACACTGCAGGGAACGCTGCTGGTGCTGGATGAGCCCACCAACCACCTGGACATCCCCTCCAAGGAGACACTGGAGGAGGCGGTCAGCACGTTTGAGGGTGAGCGGCTGCGGGAGCAGGCGGGATGGGGCGGCGGTGCCTGCCACGGGCATGAGTTGCAGTGAGGTTGTGCACACGTCGTTGCTGCGGCGTCACCAACTGTAGGTTCAGCTGTTTCAGCCTTGCGGCGTGCCACTCGCCACTGCGCTGCAACATGTTGACCCACCGCCTGCTGCCGCTCACACCGCCGGCTGCGCGCAGGCAGCGTGATTGCTGTGAGCCACGACCGCTACTTCCTGCGCCGCATTGCCACGCGCATTGTGACGGTGGACAGCGGCAAGCTGGTGGACTACCAGGGCGACTACGAGGTGCGGTGGGGGAGGAGGAGCCAGGGTGGGTGCAGGGCAAGGCCAGCATCTGCCTGCCGCTTTGCTGCTTGCCGGAACCGCTGTGTTTTCCCTCTCGCCAAACGCTGACGCTCTATAGCTGCTGCCGGTTCCCAAGTCAGTAAGCAGATGCCACTGCTGCCCGCCTGCTGGCTGCTGGCTCTGTGCTGCATTTCACCCTCCCAATGCACCTCTCTCCCTCCCTCCCGCCCCGGCCCCTGCTGCAGCTGTTCCTGGAGCAGAATGAGGAGGAGGCGGAGAAGATGGAGGCCAAGGAAGAGAAGCAGCGCGAGATTGAGAAGTCGCAGATCAAGGTGCGGCGGCGGGCGTGCGGGCAGGCAGGCGTGGGGTGGGTGGTGCCGCTGGCAGGGAGCGGCAGCTGCTGGGCGTCAGCAGGGGCTGTCGACCAGGCGACAGCGGTCGTCAGTGCACCCGGTCGTCAGTGCACCGGGCACGTACAGCATGCCTGTCGTCAAACCGCAGTGCCGCATGCCCTTGCGGTCGCGTCATGATGTGGAGTGCGCCATGCCTGCAGGCCAAGAGCAAGATGAGCAAGGCAGAGAAGGCCAAGGCGAAAAAGGAGAAGGCCAAGGCCTTCAACCAGGGGGGCAGCGCCGGCGGCAAGGCAGCCAAGAACACAAAGCGCTGGAACTGAGCGCAACAGCGCTAACGATTGGTGGGTGCAGCCCGCCGGCCTGGCGCTGCCGCTGCCGCCGCTGCCGCCCCCTGTAGTGTAGTTGTCGCAACCCCCTCCTCACACTCTCTTGTATGATATCCTGGCACTGCCCCATCCCTTTGCTTCTCAGCCCTCACTTGCTGCTTTCATTCGGTCCACGCGGTCCGCACTCTCCTGTTTCGTTGTTGCGATTGCCGCCTTGCATGCCTGCCGGCCGCTGCATTCTGCGCCGCTGCATTCTGCGCCGCTGCAGTGCCATCTAATGAAGAGGTTCTTTAACGGCAGACGCAATCTGGGCAGAACAGGAGGCAGTTGCACAGCTGCGGCGACGTCGACAGGGGGAAGTCGTGCAGCGGATGCGGTGTTGATGGTGCTGCTGCCGCCCGCCGCCCCGTTGGCTGCTGAGCGGTGGTGCCATTCCGCCTTGTGCTGTTTGTAAGCCTCTGGACGAACAGTGTGCACTCTGAACGTGGGAATGAGGCATTTGTGGATGGTTACAATGCATAGTTCTTCTCTTGATGGGCTCGATGCAAGGCGAGGGATTGGCGGGAACGGAGGGGTGACGCCGCCATGGGCGCCGCCACCCCAGCAGGTCCGGCGCGTGTTTCGATCATCCCTGCAAACAGCTCAGCTTTGCATTGCGACCCATTGCAAGCCCTAAAGGGCAGTCAGCGGGCAAGATGGGCGTCTCTTGGCCGCCAAAGTTTGACAGGCTGCGCCAAGCGGCGCTTAGTCGCCCCTCTGGAGCCCTGATTATTGTTTGTGGGTGCTTTGCGGCCCTGCTGTTGTGGGCACAGGCCCCGCTGGGCCGGCTGCTCCCGCTCAGCTCACCTGGCGCACTTATTGCGCGCTTGCAAGGGCCGGGGCACCAACGGATCCCGAAGATATTGCACCAGGGTGAGTGAGGGACGCGAGGTGCTGGACGGGAGTGGCGGCGGCGGTGGTGGCGGCCCGCCACCCCGCGGAACGGTCGGTGTCGGCGCCGTTGGAGACCGGCCCGTTGGAGGGTAGCCCTCTCACCGCAGCTGCCCAGACTGCCGCTGACCCGGGCCCGCGCTAGTGCTACAAACGCGTGTCCACCCCACCACACCTGCAGTCTACCTGTCTGGCCGGGAGGCGTTCCTGAACCTCAGCTCTGACCCGCACGCGACAATGCGCCCCGAGTGGGGCCGCTGGTGCGAGGCCGTCCATCAGGGCGAATGGCAGTACAAGTTTTGGACAGAGCAGGCGGCGGTGGAGCTGCTGGAACGGGTGAGGCGGCAGGGGTGGGCTGGTAGGAACGCGGAGGGGCACCGCAGTGCCGTTGCTGTTGCTGCTGCTGCCGCCCCTGTCCGGCCGCCGTTGTCCCGCCGCTGCCGCCTTGCTGAGAACTGCCGTTCTGACATAGCACACATCCGGTCTTGCACCGTGTGCGGCCCTGCAACGCAACCAGCTGCCCGGTCGCCCCACCCACCATCCCACCTCTCGCGCGACTGGCCCCCGCAGCACTACGCATGGTTCCTTCCCACCTGGCACTCCTACAAGGAGATTGTGAAGAAGGGAGATGCGCTGCGCTACTTTCTGATGGAGTGAGTGCCAAGAGAGCGCCAGCCGAGCTGCGGCAGTGCTGCCTGCTCCATCAGCCAGCTGCCGGGCATGAGTGCGGTGCGGCCAGCAGCGCAGGCTTCAGCGCACTCTTGGCTGACTTCTGCAGCTGATCACCTGTTGCCGCTCTCCCTGCTGCAGCCACTTTGGCGGCGTCTACTATGACCTGGACGTGGAGTGCTTCCGGCCGGGGGTGGACCTTCTGGCGGGCGCCGACGTGGTGCTGCAGGTATCACTGCATGCCATATCATGCTGGGAAGCAGCTTGCTGCGCTGCATTCGGCTGCGTCTGACTGCTGGCAAGGATTGGACTGGCATCCCTGCTTCACCTTCCTGCCTGCCTGTTGCGTCCCACTCATTCCCATGATCAGGGAACTAGCGAGGAGGAGGGCGTGACAAACGCAGTGATGGCCAGTGTTCCGGGGCACCCGCTGTGGACCCGCGTCCAGCGGATGATGGCAGAGCGGGCTGCAGCGGGCGAGGCCTGGGTCATTGCCGCCACAGGTGACGGCAGCTGGCGTGGGTGGGTGTTGGGCCGCACCAGTGGGTTATGGGGATATGGGGATGTGGGGAAGAGCTGCTTTGCAACAGACAACAGCAGCCGGGCGCCTTGCTTGCTGCTTACACATCGGCGACTTGTGCTTGCAGGCCCGCAGGTAGTGCGTGATTCAGTGGTGGAGCTGGGCATCGTGAACGGCTCCTTCCCTGGAGACCACCAGTGGCAGGGGACCGTTGTGAGGGTGAGCTCGCTGTGCTGCCGCTGTGCCGCTGCTGTGCAGGCCCAACTTTCAGGCCGCATAAAAGCAGGCCATGGGTCGTGCGCCGAGCTTCCGCCGCTTAGTGTTTGTGACGCATGAAGCGGCGAGTTGTAGTTGTGGCTTTGGGTGCAGGCAGAGCGCCGTGGCTGGCATCCAACTGTCGGCACCAGAAGTTGCCAAACTCCAGCTTTCACACACTGCCAATGCAGGTGCATCCCCTGGGCACCTGGGCCACACCATGCTGGGCCAGCAACACATCATGCCACCAGCGGTTGGCTCTGACACGCGCTGCCGGCCTGCTGTCACCCCAGGTGTGCAGTGCTGCCATTCCACTGGCTGCCACCTGCTCAGGAGCTGCTGCCAGTGGCGTGGCTGCTGCTGGAGCTCCAGGCTCCAGGCGGCCCTGCAATTCATCGCTTGCCTGTTGACGCCCATTTTCGCCACGCTCCTGCCTGCACCACATCCCCTTGTCGCCAGCTGTGCGCATACCACCGCTACACTGGGTCCTGGCTGACCTGGGAGGCAGACCACGATTTCCTAGCAGCGGGCGGCTTGGACGGCCGCCTGTTGGGCACCAGCGAGGTGCAAGATGCCATCGTGGCAACAATCGATGAGCGGTGCGTTGCTGCCAGGGGTGAACATTCGGCAGGCTATTAGTGGCTGAGTGAGCCCTTGCGTGCAGTGGGCTGCTGCTGTCTGTGCCGTTGGCCTTCTGCCCGTCACGTTCTCACTTTCTCCCTGGCTCTTGACCACTTGGCAGGCCGCCGGAAATCGTGCGGGGCCGGGTTGATGGCAACGGCATGCTTCGCATCGCTTGCCCGCGAGACACCTGGCGCATCACAGCTGTCAGCTCGGCGTCCTATCAACCATCAGCGGAAGCTCTGGCCCAAGCAGAGGAGCGCAGCCTTGAGAGACGAGGCAAAACCAATTGGAAAGCCGACGGCAGCGATGGGGACACAGACGGCGGCAGTAACAGTGGCGGCGGCAGCAGGCGGCTGTTTGCACAGTTCACTTGCGGCAGCAACTCAGCGGTGGTCCAGGCAGCAGTAGCAGCGGCATGCCTGGGCCGATCGCGCTGCTTTCTGCAGCCGGGGGAGCAGGCGCTGGGGCCAGATCCCTGTGCTGGGTCTGTGCCTGGGGGCCGGGAGATGCTGGCAACCGTCACGTGCACACCGCCGTCGCTGCTCAACAGCGGCGGCCTGCAGCCCCTGACGCCGAAGCAGCGGCAAGTATTGAAATGGTGAGTCTGGGCGATGACTTGGAAGTGCGTCTTGCCGTCAACGATCGTGTCGACTGTGGGTTGCTGGAGCTGCAGCCTGCTGCCATCCTGCGGTGCGGAGCTGTGGCAGCTACTGTCCCAACGCCCACATCTCTGTCCCACTGTGCAGGCGCCGGAGCGTGCGTATCAACGTGCCAGTGCCTGTCGAGCCTCCTGGCACGTTGTCCATCACCTGCCCTGCCTCCGACTGGCGAGTGACAAAGGTGGCAGCCACGTGCGCTATAGGCAGGCGTGCAGCACCGGCAGCAGCAGCTATTCAGGAGCAGTGTGTGGGCCTCGCTGAGTGCCAGCTGGACCTGCCTGCTGAGCTGCTGCCAGTGGGTGGAGAATACATGAGCAGCAGCACCGCAGCCGTCGTGGAAGTGACGTGTGCGCCACGTTCACCTACTGGCGTCAGCTGCCTGGAGCGGTAGAGATGCGCAGTCATCACTTAGCAGCTGCGCAGCCCACAACTTCTCAACAGGCACCCACAGACCGAGCATTGTGCGGCACACTCATTTTCTACCACCTGAGTTCCTGCTGCCCGTTTGTTGTACTTGAGAAAGCAGCATTGCTCGCATGCATGGCTTGCAACTGTATGCACAGTTTCGTATTGTCCTGACCGCAGTGCTTCCTGTAATTGATCCATCGGAGTTGTCGATCTTGTCTTGTTTACATTAACAGCTACGCGCTGCTGTCTCAGAATGTGCAAAAGCAAACATCATATCCAAACACGTGTGGCAAACAAGGGCAAGGTTCATGCCGGCCGCAGTTCAAAGCCGAGGCGGCGATGCTTTCAGGTGCCTTGCACACCTGCTCCGGCAGCAGACAGCTAGCTGCACGCAATGCAAACACCACCATTTGTGGCCGCACAGCCGGCAGCATCTGCGGAAACCCTGGCTGAGCATTGACACATGTGCTGCTGCCTCCAGCTGCCGCTCTCACTTGTAACTGCTGACGATGGGTCTTCAGCGGCCAGTGGGGCAGTACACGTGGAGCAGACGGTTGTTTGGACACAGAGCCGGCAGGCTGAGCTTTGGAATCCCTGCGTACATGGGATGCAGAGCAGCGCATGCTTGTTCGTTGAGCACGTAACAGCAGCAAGCACGCAGATTCGCCCCGGCTGCCAGCAGGCACGCAAAGCACCCCGGCTGCCAGTCCCGGGAGGTAACAGGCACAGCATGGGCAAGCATGGGCAGCAGCGTCCCGACAAAACGTTCTGTCCCTCGCTGTTGGACAGCCCAACACCCACCTGCCGCCAACAACGGCTGCAGCGTGCGTGGCCCAAACGGCAGTGCAGCAGGTCGGCACTCCGCGTCGGCGACGGGACACAAGCGCTCCAGCAGCTATTCCTGAGGCCACCATGCCTTGCCTGCAGGGGTAGCAGCGAGCAGCACCTGCTATGCATACAGCAGCACCAGCAGTCCCTTGTAGGCAAGCTACACGTTCACGCCCGTCTGCAGACATCTGCTCTCGTTCTCCACAGCTCTCATCCGCAGACATGGCATGCAGTACAGCAAAAGATGTTGCGGCTCACCGAACAGGAGGTGCTCCACTGCGTGCTGCAGCTTAGGCGCCGGCAGTGACAGCAGGAAGAGGGCGAGCCGTGGAGCTGCTGCCATGCCTGCTGCAGCTGCCCTTCATGCTGCCTGCTGCACCGCCTGGACTGCATGCCGCAGCAGAACACAGGCGACCGCAACTTGCGCTGCTGCTGGTCCTTGCCGGGCTGCTGCCTTCCTCCCGCCCCTGCCGCTGCTGGCATGGAAGGCCAGCGAGAGGGGCAGTGAGGCCAGCTAGTGCTATGCCTCCAGCGGGGGCTGCCGCCAGAGCTGCACTGCGATGTGGACGACAGCAGCCGCAGCGCTGTGCAGCTTGCTCGGCTGAGATGTGCTGCAGCCGACGCTGCTGGTGTCGCTGGCAGCGACCGAGAGGTCACGAAGCAGTGACAGCGCATGGCCGGCCCACTGCTTGGACTACTTGCTGCTGCCAAAGGCGGCCTGCTGCAGCAACGGAAGCAACAGGAGCGCTGCCAGCTGTTGGTTCTCTGGTGCTGTCCGGCTGCTATCCGACGCCAGGTGCTGCAGTAGGGCGGCCAGCAGCGCCAGAGCTGCCTTGGCTTCTGCAGCGCCCAGCAGCTGGGCGGCAGGATGCTGTAGCAGCAATGCGCCAAGGCTGGCGGCATGTGCTGCCACTGCCACAGGCCAGTAGCCTGCCAGCACAGAGAGCGCCGCCAAGAGCTGCTGCAGCAGGGCCGACGCCTCTGCGGCAGCGGCCTCGTGGCACAGGCAAATGAGGTGGGCCGCCAGTGCAGCGACTGCTTCCGCATCTGCAGCAAGGTTGGGAACGTTTCGGCAGTCGGCGACCAAGCAGCTCTCACGCAGCAACCTCAGCCATCAGCCGCACTCTGAAGTTTGGCAGAGCCCTGCCTACCTGGCTCCTCGGTACAGCTCCTCAGCACGTCCATCACATCCGCCACCGCTGCCGCTGCCCGCTGGGCGCTGCTGGGGTCCCCAGCTGTCAGCCGCAGTGCCGGCAGGTGGGCCACCATCATGCGCAGCAGCTCCAGCTGAGCAATCGGACTGGGGGCGCAGCACGCCACGCGGGCCAGCGCTGAGTGCGCGACACCAGGCAGCAGCGGCTGAGCAGCTGC